>QRDG01000457.1:296686-454156 GCA_012064385.1 Puccinellia tenuiflora | reverse complement strand
CCTAGCTTGGACTGATCCACCTTGAGAGTCCGGCCAAAGCTTCGAGGTGGGCCTAACCGTTGCGTGCGCGGCTTCGGGAGGAACACTCATACGATTGCCCTCCGTCCACATTCGATAAACGACCAGGCAGCAAGACCTACTGAATCACCCGAACTACTTGTGGCATCTGGACAGGTTTGAGGATCCGGTAATAAATTGCGGGGAGGCCCATAGAACTCCCACATGTGGTTAGTGCGCTCAGTCTTGGATCAGCGAAAAGAACTCGGGTCCTAGGCGACCTAGCAGAACAAATCACCACGATTGGCCTTCCGCCGGTGCCTTATCTTTATTAAGGTATTCCCATCGCAACATAAATTAAAGATTACCATTTTAGTGTGAGCCTAGCTACCATGTTAACAACAGACTAGACAAAAAGATAACAGGACTGAAGCAAAGCACCTAAGCATGCACTACGACTCGCAAGGCTAACAAGGTTAACAAGCAACAGTAATAGGGATGGGGTGTGGTGCATATATGGCTGCAAGGTAAACATGAATGTAGGATCGAGACACAAGCAGCGATTCATAAGGCTAGCAAGGAACAAAAGATAGGTGGAGTAGAGAGACAGAAACAAGCAAAGATAGCAAGGGAGTATCACTGCCTGCAATCTGGTAGAGGTACAGAACCTGTCGTTGCTCACATCAACTCATTGTCCTATCCCGAAGAAGCACACAAACACTGGAAGCGCAAAAGATACATTTACTTCTACGCAAAAAGAACCGGCATGTTGATGACATGATGCATGACAAATTAACAGGTTGCCAATTTATTTCCTAACACATGCAAATCATTTTAACTAGGATCGATGCATAATATAGATGCACGGACAAATCCCATAATTTATTTGATTGAATTTGACTAAATGGATAAGGTGCGAGGTTAATTTAAGTGATGCATGATTTTATAAGATAATCGCATATATATATGGCATATAGGGGTTTAGGGTTGGGGTCACACATCGGAAACGAGGAACTTCGGATTCGGGAGCACCGTCTTCGGGTCGGAGAGGAAAGTAGTCGAAGTATCGTTGTAGTCGAAGTCAAAGTCGTCTCATCCGGATTCAGAAGTAGTCGAGGTAGTCATACATCCGGGGTCAGAAGTAGTCGAAGTAAGTCGATGTCGAGGAAGTAGTCGTAACTCCGGGTCATCGTCGTGGTAGACCTTGGCGTTCCGGGCTTCGGGTCATCGGGGTTCCACGGCATCGGGTACTCGGCATCGGAGAACTCGGCGGTTCTGGTCGGGAAAGACCTGTCGTTGCGTCCCGGTAGTCCGAGGAATAACTTGTCGTATCGTCATCCGTCCGTCGGGTTCATGGCATCGGAGGCGTCATCGGAGATCTTGCATCGGGGGCGACTTCACGTCGGGAATCATCGGGGAACTGAGAACTCGGTTTTACGACGGGAACGTCCGGGAAACTGCATCGGGGAACACATCGGAAGGCTGCACCGGGGACGGAAACATGTGCGGGAAGGGAGACACGACACGGAGGCGGAAGAGAGCGCACGGGCAGCAGCACGGCAACACCACGGGAAAGGAGCACGGGCACGGACAGGGAGCAGTAGCACGACATCGGGAATAGCAACAGCACAGCAGCACGGGTAGAGCAACGTGGACGAGCATAGAGACGACAGCAGCAACAACTCGGGCACATCACGGAGATGGCAAAGGGCATGAAGCCGGAGGCGAACGTCCCCAACGGGAGGCGAGGATGAGGCAGAAACGGGCCGCAGCAAGGAGACGCGCGATGGAGCTTGAGATGGAGGAGGACGTCCACCAGGCAGGGAGCCGAGGCGGATGAGGCTGGCCGCGGGAAGGAGCTCGGCGCTGGCTCGCGGCTTAGGGAGGAGAGGACGGGGTCGGCCAAGAGGACGAGCGCGGGACGGTGGTGGAGGCAGGCCAGGAGGCGTGCGGGCGGAGCGGCTCGCGAGGGCTGCACTACGGGGCAGCGATGGGGATGGGGAGGCGCGACCAGGGCGAGCTCGGGAGGAGCTGGGGAGGCGCAGGAACGGGAGAGGCGCCAGAGTTTGGTCGGGGCGGCCAGGAGGTGCAAGAGAGGCGAAGGACGAGCAGACCGGGGCGTGGCAGAACGGGGCGGCGATGCGGGCGTCGAGCTCTGGCGCGGCACGGACGGTGGGGCGAGGACCAGAGGAGGAAGCGGTGGAGGGGATCGAGCTGGGGAAAGCACGCTGGAAGAAGGAGGATGCGGGGAAGGAAGGAAAGAGGAGAGGTGCGGGATGGGGAAAAATAAGGAAAAGGGAAAGGAATAAAAAGAAAAGGAAAAAAAGGAAGGAAGGGGGAAATGGAAAGAAAGGAGGGGTGGAAGGGCGGATCCACGAAACGACAAAAACGGAGGAGGGTGGCTGCAAAAACCTAGGGGGTGGGAAAACAAAACTACCAGGGGGAAACCCTAGGGTTTGCTTTGCTGGGCTTTTGGGCCTAGCTCGCTGGGCTGCTCTCTCTCTCACTCAAAATTATTTTTAATTTGCAAATTTGATTTGGCAATTAATTTAAGAAAACGGAGACGACTGTCTCGATAAAAATATTTTTCCGAAAATTTTAGAAAAATAAAATAGGGTTTAATAAAAATAATTTTTGTGGTAAAAAACATGCGATGCGATGATGCTGATGTCATGATGATGCAAAAATAAAATAACAAGCAATTCTAATTTGGGGAAAAACCCCGGGCATTACAACCGACACCACTAACAAGGGATCTCGCCCCGAGATCCACGCTACCGTCAGGGAGAAGAAGAGGAGGTTATTCTATCGAATCTTCTCGCACCATGTTGATCTTCTCGACACCACTAACAAGAGGTTCTTGCTCACGTCGATGGCGATGTTCGTCTGTTGAGACCTTTCCGAAGATCGAACCTATTAGGTAAAAGGCAAGAGATCGTCCACCCACGGAGATGCTATAACCGGAAGATAGATAAGAGAGAAGATTTAAATCATATAAGGTAAGAAGAGGAATAGAATAGAGGTAAGGAATAAACAAGAGTCCTATTGAGATATTTTCAAATAACTTTTAGCAAAAATATTTTGGACACTATACAAACACGACCATTAGCTAGGGTATCCTACAGGCAGACTGGACCAACGGGGTATCGAAAAACCAGAGCTCTGATACCACTTTGTAACGCCCCAAGATCGGTACTATGCAGATTTTAGCGTTCCAGCCAAATCCGCATAATAACGATCCTAAAGGACGCCCACCAGGCATAACGTGCAGGTCGCAACACACACGTTATGCGGGTGGAATTGTGATAACATTACAATAGTTCTCGACGGAACCCACAAGACAACATATATACAACAACGACTCACCGAGTCAAGAACCAAGATACATTACAAAGATCCAAAATAACAACGGAAGCGGGTAGCGTCCGACTACGGACAAGAAACAAATTGGACTAAGAGTCCTGAAGATAAACGAAGGCACCATATCCCTGCCCAGGCCAAGCCGGAGGGATTCCCAAGCTAACGTCGTCAGACTTCAAACCTGTTGGCTGCATTGGAATAGCAGCCCCGAAGGGGTCAGTACTATAAACAGTACTGGCAAGTAATACTCACAAGATATCAGAGCTGGAATTCCGGAAAAAGAGGGTTAGCATTGAGGCGGCAAGCAGCACTAACAACTTATAGAGACACGCTACAACTTACGTCTAATAGAGACAAGGTAAGAGAGCGCAAAAAGAACCAACTATACTACTCACCAAACAAACCCGCCCTAAAACGACTCCCTCGTATCCTCAACCCACGAGGAAGAAGTCCGAGCACTCACTCAGTGGACAAGTTTTAATCAAATTATTATTCATGTAATCTATCTTACTAGTCAAGTTATTATCATCATAAGGTGTAAGTTGTCTATGATCTTTTTAGCCAGCGCATTTCACCAAGTCGTCCATAACCGCGGACACGGCTTTTCGAAAAGATTTCACCCTGCAGGGATGCACCAATGAACCCACACGCATCGAAACACTCGCTTAGAGGTGTACCGGTGGAGCGTTCGACGCAATACTTCCCTTCTCTACAAACAAGTCCAGGGAGCCACCTAGCTAGGACTGATCCACCTTGAGAGTCCGGCCAAAGCTTCGAGGTGGGCCTAACCATTGCGTGCGCGGCTTCGGGAGGAACACTCATACGATTGCCCTCCATCCACATTTGATAAAGGACCAGGCAGCAAGACCTACCGAAACACCCGAACTACTTGTGGCATCTGGACAAGTTTGAGGATCCGGTAATAAATTGCGGGGAGGCCCATAGAACTCCCACATGTGGTTAGTGCGCTCAGTCTTGGATCAGCGAAAAAGAACTCGGGTCCTAGGCGACACTAGCAGAACAAATCACCACGATTGGCCTTCCGCCGGTGCCTATCTTTATTAAGGTATTCCCATCGCAATATAAATTAAAGATTACCATTTTAGTTGAGCCTAGCTACCATGTTAACAACAAGACTAGACAAAAAGATAACAGGACTGAAGCAAAGCACCTAAGCATGCACTACGACTCGCAAGGCTAACAAGGTTAACAAGCAACATGGTAATAGGATGTGGGGGTGGTGGCATATCATGGCTGCAAGGTAAACATGAATGTAGGATCGAGACACAAGCATCGATTCATAAGGCTAGCAAGGAACAAAAGATAGGTGGAGTAAGAGACAGAAAACAAGCAAAGATAGCAAGGGAGTATCACTTGCCTGCAATCTGGTAGAGGTAGCAGAACCTGTCGTTGCTCACATCAACTCATCGTCCTATCCCGAAGAAGCAACAAACACTGGAAGCGCAAAAGATACATTTTACTTCTACGGCAAAAGAACCGGCATGTTGATGACATGATGCATGACAAATTAAAGGTTGCCCAATTTTATTTCCTAACACATGGCAAATCATTTTAAATAGGATCGATGCACAATATAGATGCACCGGACAAATCCCATAATTTATTTGATTTAATTTGACTAAATGGATAAAGGTGCGAGGTTAATTAATGATGCATGATTTTATAAGATATCGCATATATATATGGCATAGGGTTAGGGTTGGGGTCACACATCGGAAACGAGGAACTTCGGATTCGGGAGCCACCGTCTTCGGGTCGGAGAGGAAGTAGTCGAAGTAGTCGTTGTAGTCGAAGTAGTCGTTCATCCGGAGTCGAAGTAGTCGAGGTAGTCATACATCCGGGGTCGAAGTAGTCGAAGTAGTCGATGTCGAGGAAGTAGTCGTACTCGGGTCGTCGTCGTGGTAGACCTTGGCGTTCCGGGCTTCGGGGTCATCGGGGTTCCACGGCATCGGGGTACTCGGCATCGGAGAACTCGGCGGGTTCTGGTCGGGGAAGACCTTGTCGTTGCGTCCCGGTAGTCGAGGAAGAACTTGTCGTATCGTCATCCGGTCGTCGGGTTCATGGCATCGGAGGCGTCATCGGAGATCTTGCATCGGGGGCAGCTTCACGTCGGGAATCATCGGGGAACTGCTTCACGATGGTTCACGACGGGAACAAGAACTCGGTTTACGACGGGAACGTCCGGGAAACTGCATCGGGGAACACATCGGGAAGGCTGCACCGGGGACGGAAACATGTGCGGGAAGGGAGACACGACACGGAGGCGGAAGAGAGCGCACGGGCAGCAGCACGGCAACACCACGGGAAAGGAGCACGGGCACGGACAGGGAGCAGTAGCACGACATCGGGAATAGCAACAGCACAGCAGCACGGGCAGAGCAACGTGGACGAGCATAGAGACGACAGCAGCAACAACTCAGGCACGTCACGGAGATGGCAAAGGGCATGAAGCCGGAGGCGAACGTCCCCAACGGGAGGCGAGGATGAGGCAGAAACGGGCCGCAGCAAGGAGACGCGCGATGGAGCTTGAGATGGAGGAGGACGTCCACCAGGCAGGGAGCCGAGGCGGACGAGGCTGGCCGCGGGAAGGAGCTCGGGCGCTGGCTCGCGGCTTAGGGAGGAGAGGACGGGGTCGGCCGAGAGGACGAGCGCGGGACGGTGGCGGAGGCAGGCCAGGAGGCGTGCGGGCAGAGCGGCTCGCGAGGGAAGCACTGCGGGGCAGCGATGGGGATGGGGAGGCGCGACTAGGGCGAGCTCGGGGAGGAGCTGGGGAGGCGCAGGAAAGGGAGAGGCGCCAGAGCTTGGCCGGGGCGGCCAGGAGGTGCAAGAGAGGCGAAGGACGAGCAGACCGGGGCGTGGCAGAACGGGGCGGCGATGCGGGCGTCGAGCTCTGGCGCGGCACGGACGGTGGGGCGAGGACCAGAGGAGGAAGCGGTGGAGGGGATCGAGCTGGGGAAAGCACGCTGGAAGAAGGAGGATGCGGGGAAGGAAGGAAAGAGGAGAGGTGCGGGATGGGGAAAAAAATAAGGAAAAGGGAAAGGAATAAAAAAAAGGAAAAAAAAGGAAAGGAAAGGGGAAATGGAAAGAAAGGAGGGGTGGAAGGGCGGATCCACGAACGACAAAAACGGAGGAGGGTGGCTGCAAAAACCCAGGGGTGGGAAAACAAAACTGCCAGGGGGAAACCCTAGGGTTTGCTTTGCTGGGCTTTTGGGCCTAGCTCGCTGGGCTGCTCTCTCTCTCACTCAAAATTATTTTTAATTTGCAAATTTGATTTGGCAATTAATTTAAGAAAACGGAGACGACTGTCTCGATAAAAATATTTTTCCGAAAATTTTAGAAAAATAAAATAGGGTTTAATAAAAATAATTTTTGCGGTAAAAAACATGCGATGCGATGATGCTGATGTCATGATGATGCAAAATAAAATAACAAGCAATTCTAATTTGGGGAAAAACCCCGGGCATTACAGCGCACCACGCCAAACAGATCTACACAGTACACGCCATTCTTCATTGTGTACGGCGCTGAAGCAGTCCTGCCGTGCGACATCAAGTTCGTCGCCCCCCGAGTGGTGGCCTACGATGAGTCTGATGCAGAGGAAGCACTCGAAGATGACATGGACACCTTGGACGAAGCACGCGACATGGCCCTTACCCGCACAGCCGTGTATCAGCAAGACCTGCGCAACTATCACGGACGGCGACTCCGGCCCAGAGCGTTCGTCCCTGGTGATCTTGTCCTCTGTGTCAAGCAGAAGAAGGTGCACAAACTTGCCTCCCCATGGGAGGGTCCATACATCGTGACAGAAGCAATCGGCGGCGGAGCTTATCGCCTGAAGGACTCGAAGACGGGGACAGTCTGCAGCAACCCGTGGAACGTTGCACAACTGCGCCGTCTCTACGCTTGATCGACCCCAATCTGTAATAATGTACAATGTCAAGAAGCGGCAGGTTTCAGACGCACTCTTTCCCTCGCCAGGGTACCTGAGGGGACTGGAAGGGTTTTAATGAGGCGGCCTGCTCGCAAAAATCATTAAAGTGATTTGAGGAACAAGCTCTCCCCTTTACTTTTATCAGCAAGCAACTCAAAATCCTCGGCCGCCACCCGAATCACTCGGGGGCTGCGCCGTACAGGTCTAAGTCAAACCTAGGCCGCCACTCGACGCACTCGGGGGCTGCGCCACACAGGTTCCACTCGAAAAATCCTCGGCCGCCACCCGAACCACTCGGGGGCTGCACTGTACAGGTCTAAGTCAAAACCTAGGCCGCCACTTGACGCACTCGGGGGCTGCGCCACACAGGTTCCACTTGAAAATCCTCGGCCGCCACCCGAACCACTCGGGGGATGCACTGCACAGGTCTAAGTCAAAACCTAGGCCGCCACTCGACGGACTCGGGGGCTGCGCCACACAGGCTCCACTCGAAAATCCTCGGCCGCCACCCGAACCACTCGGGGGCTGCGCTGTACAGGTCTAAGTCAAAACCTAGGCCGCCACTCGACGCACTCGGGGGCTGCTCCACACAGGTTCCACTCGAAAAAATCCTCGGCCGCCACCCGAACCACTCGGGGGCTGCGCTGTACAGGTCTAAGTCAAAACCTAGGCCGCCACTCGACAGACTCGGGGGCTGCGCCGCACAGGTTCCACTCGAAAATCCTCGGCCGCCACCCGAACCACTCGGGTGCTGCGTCGTACAGGTCTAAGTCAAAACCTAGGCCGCCACTCGACGCACTCGGGGGCTGCGCCACACAGGTCCCACTCGAAAATCCTTGGCCGCCACCCGAACCACTCGGGGGCTGCGCCGTACAGGTCTTAGTCAAAACCTAGGCCGCCACTCGACGCACTTGGGGGCTGCGCCACATAGGTTCCACTTGAAAATCCTCGGCCGCCACCCGATGCACTCGGGGGCTGCGCCGTACAGGTCTAAGACAAAACCTTGGTCGCCACCCGACGAACTCGGGGGCCGCACCACATAGGTTTCACTCGGAAACGCCTTAGCCGCACTCGAAGCACTCGGGGGCTGCGTCGCACAGGCAACTCGACACGCCTCGGCCGCACTCGATCCGCTCGGGGGCTGCGCCATACAAGTGTACAGAAGTCCACAAGATACAATTCATTCGCTCTGGGGCTACCCCCACCTCGACATGCAAAACACTCATTTTTTCTACTGGAAAATTTTTCTTGTTACAAGCTAACACTACACAACAACAGACTGCTATTTTTAATCGACAGGCTCTTCCTTTAGCGCATCCAGTGGCCCTACAAGTTGCTCTGTATGATTCAAGACCTGCTGAATCACCTGACGTGCAGCCGCAAGGGATTCAGCATAATCAGAATCTCTAGGCAAGCCGTCAAGTATCCTGTCCAAGGGAACATGAGGCTGGTGCAGTCGAACATAAGCAAACACCGCGTTGGCCCCGACAACAAGCTGAGCGGCGATGACCTCCTTCAACGCCCTGCTACTGCGGAACCTCTCCAGCAGCGCAGCCAGCCCGGAAGGCTGCTCGTTATGCGGAAAATACACCTTGTTGATCTGCCAGAGTGCCTTCCTGCAACCTTCCAACAGCACAGCAGCTCGCCAGGTGCGATCCAGCATCTTCGCGAGTATACGGCCTGCGTTTTTGTTCGACCAGAAGGTACGAGCTTCAAGTGAATCACCGGTGGCCTCCCTTTCCACCCGCTCGTCCATTCGACTATTCTCGGCTTGCCAGTCGGGATTAACATCTGCAGAAAAGATCCAACACTTATAAGAATGAAAGCATAAAGAAGCCGAAACAAATCGCTTGAAGGCCAACCTTGTAGCTGTCGACTGATCAAGTCTATCTGGCCAATAAGGAATTCCTCACGCTGGGAGAACGGCGCAGCGGGCCGCGACTTCAAGCGCTCCAACTCCAACTCGGCACCCTTCAGCTTCGACTTGAGCTCAATAATCTTGTTCCTTATGTAAGTGATCACTCGCTGATCATTCACACTTCGCTCGTGGGCTGGAGGAGCTTGGCGACGAGGGCGAGTGGGTGCAGCCGAAGAAGTATTCGCGTCCTCACCCGCACCAGCGGCCCCAGCAACCTCGGGAGTCTCACCCATCTCAGGCTGCCAATTTCCGACATTGTCAAGCAAATTCATATGACAGAAGACTTGAAGACAAAATTATATTTCGACACTAGCATGTTCGCGGCCAAAAGACTTCGCAGATCATGAGTTTCATTACAGACCAAGTTCAAAAGAAGAAGAACCCTAAAACAAAGGAAACTACATTGCAGACTCTGACTGAGAACGTTTCTTCCTAGCAGCCAACTCTGCAGCTTTGGCGATTCTCTTTTGGAAGGTGTCAATCAGCCTCGCAGCCAGCTAACTCGCCCACGCCTTCACGTTGCTAAGGGAGGCGGTCTTGCCATCAGGCCTCCGAGGGAAGTCGCTGACAACCTTCTCAAAGTCACCTGCGACTTGGTGACCAAGTAGGAGCTGGAAAGTGAGCTCTGAGCCGCGTACCGTCTGAGCACGCGTGTAGTCCGCCAGTGTGGTCGCTTCGCCTTCAAATGGAGCCGCAAGCGCATCAACATCGACCGGCGACGGCTGGTTGGGGAAGATGCTCCGGTGCACACTTTCCAAGGCATCTTTCGACTTCTGCAGCGCCGCCGAAGATTGCTGTAGTGCAGCCGAAGCATACGCATGGGCGCGGTCAACAAAGCCAACAGCCTTCTCCAGGTCGACATTCTCACTGGAAGTCTTTTCTGGAGGAGCGCCTCCGCACGGCTCTGAACAACGAAGAGGACCACACTTGTAAGGCATCAGAAGTCGACACAAGGCAAAGTAGGCAATGAGCCGAGATACTTACCTCCGATTACATTGGCGAGTGCGAGCAAGCGTTCAACCTGGGTCTTCTCTAGATCACCCCGGGTTCGCTCACGCTTTTGAGCTGCACCGAGGGATTTCTCCAGCTCTGCGACCCGCTTCGCCATGCTCTCCTTCTCGCCTATGGATCACCGGAGCAAAGTCAACAATGAAGATAGTCGCAACACCTCTCGAACACGAGGGTTAGTACTTACTGTTAGCTTGCTCCAAAGCAGCGTGGATTCGATCCTTTTCCTTCTCCATTCGCACGAAGGCTGCGGCTCCCTCCATCAGCTGGCGACAAAACGGCTGTGGAAAGAACAAGACATCAATCTGTGCCCGACTATTCTAGTCACACACATCTTCGGGGGCTACTCCCATCGGGAGTGCTGTTCGCGCACCTGATACAGATCTTGCAGACTGAGGTAAAGCACACTTACATGCTCAAGCAATCCAGCGTCCACCGAGGTCGCATCAACAGTCTTCTCTGGCACGGAGGAAGTCGAAGCCTTCAAGGTCGACGCATCACCCGCCTGTGGCTCCTCTTCGGTCGCCTTCGCGGTCTGCTCGAACACGGGAGCAGAAGTGTGCTCCATCTCTGGAGGCGAAGAACCAACAGCGCCAGTACGGTTGCTGCAACAAGATAATTCAATTTCAGATACTCGCAAAGGCAAAAAGGGCACTCGACAGAACAAGGTGATGGTTTCAAGACTAACCTGGTGACGTCCTGATCATCATCGCTGCCCAGGGAGACGGAGGGCATCCTCGCGAACCCAATCGGCGGCGCAGAGCTAAGGGGAGGCACGACCAAAGGCTCTGTCGGGTCGCTCATGTGCCTAGCACCCGAGGACGACTCGCTCGCCTCGTCCACGTCCTCCACCTCCACTTGCTTTGCGGGTGACGAAGTCGAAGCAGACTCGCCACTCTTTCGCCTTTGCCGCTTCTGCAGCGGCTCTTCGTCTTCATCATCCTCCTCCACCTCTTCGCTCGGAGAGTTAGCAGAAGGGAGTTCATCGTCATCATCCTCGTCCTCCTTCAAGATCTCTGCTTCTTCGTGAGGACCGTTCTCCATCAGCGGAGGAAGGCTGACAAAGCTGGAGCGACCCTGTCAAAAATTCGGGTCAGACAAAAGAAAATTTTGACAGAACATACAAGATAGAAGCACAACAAAAAGGAGGCTCACCTCAGGCACAGGGTTGTTCGGCCCATACGGCTTCACTGGGCACTTCACGTTGCACGTATCGGCGGCTCGGAGGCTGGTGATGCTCCTCACCTTCGACTCGACTTCTTCGTCGCCAAGTTCATCACCGGTTTCGTCCGCCCACATCGGGTGGACGCGAGAACGGAGCGGTTGCACCCGAAGCCTGAAGAAGGTGGCAATCAGATGCACCCCACCTGTCTCGCGCCCAAGTGTCTTCAGAAGATCGCGGAGGAGCGCCAGCAGCGGTTTGGTCGCGTCCCTGTCCTCCTTCGACAGCGGGTGCGTCCACGAATTCGTCTTATGCAACGCGCAATCAGCTGCGAAGTCAGGAAGGCCTTCTTGGTCGAACTTGACATAGAACCATTTCTTCCGCCAGTTCTGGACGGAGTCGGACTTCTTTAATTGGAAGTACGTGGTGTCGCCACGCACTTGGATGCCGAAGCCGCCGAGTGGGTAGACCTGCTTCGACTTCCCAACGTTCCTCTTGACGAGGAATAGCGACTTCCAGAGAAGCCAGTTGGGAGAGATTCCCAAAAAGCACTCGCAGAGCACGATAAAGCTCGCGATGCTCAAGACACTATTGGGAGTCAGATCGTGGATCTAAATGCCATAAGCATACATGAGACCACGAACAAAATCGTTGATGGGGAACCCGAAACCCCGTGGAAGGAACTCCACGAAGCAGACGCGTTCCCCATCGCGAGGGGAGGGGAGTACCTCTTTTCCCGGAGCACGCACGGCCGCCTGGTTCGCCGGCGGCAGCAGCCCCTGCGCGCGGAGGCTCTCGAGATCGGTCTTCTTCACCGACGACTTTACCCAGTCGCCGTCCACCTTCTTCATGCCCGCATCGGCGGCGGTGCCCTCGGTGGTCTTCGCTCTTTTCAAGCCCATCTTCGCTCGGGAGAACGGGGTGCAAGGGCAGCAATGGAGGAGCAGCAATGAAGGAGCAGCAATGGAGGAGAAATCAGTGGAGATGGCGGCGAAATGAGGATGGCGTGAACTGCTCCCCACCACAGTGAAAAATATATACCGCGGGGACAGTTCATCCTGGCCGTTCACCGCGAAGCCGCTCTCCACAACCTCATCCGGCCGTCCACGCGTCGCGCAGAGAGGCCAACCGTCGCCGCCCACGCCGCCCACTACGCGCGGGAATCGAGGCGTCTTCATCACGCCGCGAAAAGTTCACGCCCAACGGTCAGATCAGTCAATGCTGGCACTGGGACCACCATGTCACGTCCCATCGGACGCAGAGCACGCCGAAAACGTCAGCACTGACGTCATCCGCGGAGGCATAGCAAGCCAATGAGCTGAGTCGACTCGACTAGTTCATTCGAGTGCACAAGAAATACAGTAAGCTTCACAAGCTGAGCAAACTTAAGCAGTAAGCCAAACCGGCCGAGTACAAAGTAAGTCATGCAAAGCAAGTTGCGACTCCGTCAATTCGAGTCCCTTCTTCACTCCCATCGGGAGCAGGCTTTTCGACTGAAGAAAAATTGAGTTTAACCTCAATTGCAAGCAATTCAGCTTAATCTCGGGGGCTACTCCCATCGGGAGCGCTGTTCGCGCTCCCGAATGACTCAAAACAATCGCAGTCAAAAATCACCGACCAGAACAACACTCGCAGTTCTCACCCTGCAGCCGATGTTTCGACTAAGAAATCCTCCATAAGCCCTGAACGGCCGGAGTCGACCATTTTGTTTGTTCCTTTCAGGAACCTGGTGGCGTGCCCGGAAGGAAGGAGTCCTTTACCCGACTCTACGATTCGACTAAGCACTCGGGGGCTACTGTTGTGGGGTTACCTTTCGAGTACCCCACGGTGGTGGTACCTGGGTCACGCCAAGGAAGGCCCAAGGAAGGCCCAAGAAGGATGATGTGCGGCCCAAGGTAGTCGCCGTTAGGTCATCAGCTTGATCATCCTGTACGTGCCATCAGCACCGTTCACCCGAGACCCAGCCTATCATATAAAGGCTGGGAGGGTCCCTTGTCTAGGGTAACTAAGCAACTAGCGAACACCAACTCATAGCCGCCATCTCAAACCCTAGCGAGATTGCCATCTCGCCATTGTAGCCACCTTGATCATAATTCCAGACAAGCAGTAGTAGGGTGTTATCCTCCGGGAGCCTGAACCTGGGTAAATCGCCCCCTGTTAGCCGTCGTGATCACCAACGTTCATCTTCCTCCCCTTCAATCAACCCGGGGTACTCGACCCAGGGATTTGCCGAGCCCTAACCTCGTCAACCTCGGAGCTGTATCTTGGTTCACACAACCTACCAACGCACTCTTATACATATTTTAGGGTCCCATGCAAGTTTTGGTGGGATTCCGATGCTCCGGACCCTAACTATGATGAAACCCTGCACCCACTGGAAAAAAGTCCAACCTGTCGATCTACCCCTTTGACCGGCGCCGAGAGGGGGTAGACGCATGAACTTTTTTGCTTGGTTGTGTTAGGTTGGTACATAGGACCATGGGGAACCAACATTTCTTGTGGTTCGTCGCATGATTCCGTGCCTGGCACCCGACACCCGAAACGGGAGTTTCCACCTCCAAATGTCGGAACTTACTACGGAGTAAGAGGGGTCGGTGAAGCGGGTTGCACCTCGGAGCTGTATATTGGTTCCCACAACTTACCAACACACTCTTATACATATATTAGGGACCCATGCAAGTTTTGGTGGGATTCCGACGCTCCGGACCCCACTATGGCGAAACCCTACACCCGCTAGAAAAAAGTCAAACCTGTCGATCTACCCATTTGACCGGTGCCGAGAGGGGGTAGACGCGTGAACTTTTTTGCTTGGTTGTGTTAGGTTGGTACATGGGACCATGGGGAACCAACATTTCATGTGGTTCGTCGCATGATTCCGTGCCCGGCACCCGTCACGGGAGTTTTCACCTCTAAGTGTCGGAACTTACTACAAAGTAACGGGTCGGTGAAGCGGTCGCACCTCGGAGCTGTATCTTGGTTCCCACAACCTACCAACACACTCTTATATATATATTAGGGTCCCATGCAATTTTGGTAGGATTTCGATGCTCCAGACCCTGACTACGGCGAAAACCTACACTTTTTCGGGGTGTCGACGCATGCGGCCCGCACCGGAGGGTTTATATATAGTATAAATAAATATAATTAAGTGAAGTAAATTAATATGCTAGAAGCCTTAACAAAGAAAATAAACAAGGAAAGCATATTGAAAAAAAATGTGAGACATGCTTTGTCGTGCACCTTTCAGAAAGGCACACGGCAAACATGTTCTGTGCCGTGTGCTGCCACTTAGGGCGCACGGCAAAGATTAATTTCAGAGCGTGGGAAATTGGCGGACAAAATATGTCAATTCTTTGTCGTGTGGAGATGTTTGTGTACACGGCAAAGAGTGGATTTATCTTTGCCGTGTTCTTTCTGACCAGCGCACGGCAAAGACGCGAGATTAGAGCAACTCCAGCCAGCCCCCCAGGAAGCCCCCCCAGAGCACTTTTTGTACGCCGGCGTACAAAAATATTCCCAGTCGCGCCCCCAGAACCTCGTTTTTCGCCGGATTTGCTAAAAAAATACGCCGGCGAACCCAACCCGAACCCAGCCTACTGGGTTTCGCCTGGGGGCGCCGGCGAATGCTTTTGCATGCAAAAGCCCCCGCTGGCAGCCACCCACTGCCCTCTCTCTCCTCTGCTCTCTCTCCTCTCTCCTCCCTTTTCTCTTTCTTTTCTTCTCTTCCTCCCTCGCTCTGCCGCCCGACCACAGCGCAGACCCGGCCGTCAGAGCGCCGCCCCCTGCCGGAGAGCCTTTTCCCCGCGAGGCTCAGGTATACGACCGTCTCCGGGAGCGGCGGGACGCCGCCTGATAGGCGGTTGTTCGGGATCTCGCCGGACAGAGAGTTGTGGGAGAGGACGAGCGTCCGCAGGCTCCGGATTTGGAGCAGCGAGGAGGGTTCGAGATGCTGCTGCCGCCGAAGCAGAAGGACACCACCTCGCCGCTCCTCGGAGGGCGTGGTTGGGGACGAGCTCGTCGGTGGGGAGCTTCAGGTTGGTCATCGGCGACGTGTTGTGCCCGGTCCCCAGCCACTCCCGCGTCGGCTCCTCCCCCGTCGCAAGCCTCGAGAACGCGCGCGCCGCCATCATCAGGGCCGCCGCGGCCGCCGCCATCACCGCCTCCGCCGCGCCGCCTCCGCCCAGGCGCGCCAGGGAGGCCGAGCTGCCCGTCGCTGCCCGCGCCGCCGTCTTCCGGGAGCCCTCGCCCGCCCCATCTGACGCCTCGTCCGCCGCCGTCGGGCCCGTCGGCCCCGCCACGCTCCGCGCCTCCGGCGACGCCGCCTCCGAGTCCGACGACGGCTCAAGGTCGGGCCCATCGCGCCGCTCGTCCTCTGGCTCAACGGCGGGCCTGGCTGCTCCTCCGTCGGCTACGGCGCGTCCGAGGAGGTCGGCCCGTTCCGTATCAGGTCGGACGGGAGGACGCTCTACCTCAACCCCAAATCCTGGAGCCGGCCGATTTGCTCTTCTTGGAGTCGCCGGCCGGCGTGGGCTTCTCCTACTCCAACACCACAGTGGATCTGTACACCGGGGGAGATGCCAAGATAGGTAACTGATTCATGGACATTTCTGTGTTAGCTCTCCGCGGCCGCGTGTCAAGGAGCTCAGCGGGGCCGCTTCGCTGCCGGAGGAGGACCTGGATGAGGCCGCCGGCGACGGAATCCCGCTCTCGCAGTCCGCGCCCACGTCGCCCGCGTCGCTGCTCGCCGTTCATGTCAGGGGCGCTCCCCCGCCCAAGCTGGTCGTCCGGACCGTGCGCGGCCGCCGCGCCATGGAGGAGCTCGTCGCTAGGATGGCCCATCGACGGAGGCGCGAGCTCGCCGTGCTCGCGGACCGGCACGTCGTCTCGGCAGCAGCGGCGTCTCTAGAGCGCGTGTGAAGTCGCCACGCGTCCTCTGTAATTCGTGGGGTGGGGGTGCGGCTGCCAAAACTAGTCTCCCCAAGCCAAAAAAATACGCCGGCGTCCCCCCAGGAGCCACCGGCAAAGTGTGCTGGGGGGCACAACGGCTGGAGATGCTCTTAGGAGTTAGGACACGGTCCGAACTTTCCCCAAATCGACCGGTCTTTTACTTTCCACAAATCGGCATCTCCCTGCAGCGCCACGCTGGCGCCGCCACCCGTCCTCGCCATCGTCCCCAGCACCTCCTCGCGCCCGCGCCCGCGGCGGCGCTCCCCGGCCTCCCCTGCCGCGCCCGCCCTGCCTCCCCTGCCGCGCCCGCCCCTATGCCTTCATACATGTTACTGTGATTCTGTAGGTCAACCTTTGTTCCTGGTCTAGGTGATTAGTTGTTTGTGCTTACATCCCCTAGGTTAGCTTATTACTTGTTAACATTAAATTGTTTTGAACACCTATATCATGTCACTTGCAGAAAAAAATATACGAGTCTCCATATCAAAGCTCCCAGGAAACTGTCGATAGCGAGAGGTGGGAAGATCCTCTTGCGCAGGCTCTTGGCGGGATGGAGGCTCGTAGCCGGGTGAGAGGCGTTGGCTATGGGGCTCCATGGAAGGAATGTTTTCCTGAATCCCCTAAGCTTGCGAAGCTGAGGAGGAGATCCAGGAAAGAGTCTGCGCATGATTTGCGGTAGATGGAGGAAGATGTGTTGACACGTACATTGCGAAAAAGAATTCAGGTAATAAGTTCTTTGCATCCTGTCATGCATGGATCATCTAAGGCATTCCCATCCATAGTCAATGTCTTTGCCCATGAGTTGCTAACTCCAATCGATGACATCACTGTAAGCGTCGCCGGCTCAACCCCATTGTGCAATAATACTGGTTTAGCCTTTTCATGGTGTTGGCTCTGAAATATTCGCGTTATATATGTTCCACAGGAAATTACTATGTGCCATCTAATGTTCAGAGAGGATCTCCACGACACTATGGTGGTGGTTGCATATGGTCGAGTGTGCCCAAAACTGGCGCAGAACAAGACCAACTGCGTGGATTTACCAGCACACATGGCGATGGTGGATGTGGTTGAGGTGCTCGAGGACTTCAACAATCTAGTGATAGATCATCCCCCCCCCCACCCAGAATGCCTCACACTTGGTCAATGCAAGGGCTATGGCATAATGTGGCCAAAGACGTCAATGAAGTTGCTCCTGACATCCAAGCCATCTTCTTCAGCAGTTTTGGGTGCAGAGGCCAAAGAGGAGACGCATAAGAGGAAAAAGAAAAGTAGTGATAGATTGCGGAATATTGATTGTATTGATTGATTCTAGATTGATTACAATGAGCCACGGTGGGCTGTATATAAAGGGGTACAAGACTTGGAGACTACGAAACCTAATAGAGATAGACTTGGATTACAATTCTAATTATACCAAATATACCTAAACCATATTATACTCTAACACCCTCCCGCAGCCGGATCAGTAGTGACGCGAATAGCATGAGCGTTGCGGACGGTTTGACTGGGGCATAATTTGAAGTCGCGAACTCGAGAGGGAGCCGAGATAATAGCCCTTGATACCGACGTTGATGTAGCCGAGGGTGTGGGCGCAGTAGTCGTGGTCGATGTTGCCGTGCGTGTTGTAGTCGCCGTTGATGAAGTCGTTGATGTTGTTGGTGTTGTGGTCGATGTCGTCGTTGAGTCTTGGGAAATTGCTATTGTTGTTTGTTGAAGTAGATGTAGTTGTTGTAGATGTAGACGTAGAAGAGGTAGACGGCACGCCGTGCCGAGCTTGCCAAACTCGGTAGAGTGTCGGGGACGAAGACACGTGTCGATGTTGCCGATACCGGACGTGCGAAGATAGGGACCATTACGAACCTTGTGAGCTAGAGTCGGTTGGAGGAGCAAAGAAGATTCTCCGTTTGACGGTCGGTTTCCGTCGTTGGTTTCGGAGTAGACGAAGGGGTTGCAGGAAACAAAATAAAAAGAATATTCCGACTCTGGTGGCAAGGTCGTGATGGACGAAGACGACGTTTGTTGAACTAGATCGAGTTGTAGAAGTAGTAGATGTCGGGGATTTAACCCGGATTCGGCGAAGAAGATCCTGTTTGGCGTTGGCGTTGACCACGATCGGTGGTGACGGCGACGATGCAGCGGTGTTGGTGTAGATGGTTGTCGGCGATGATGACCACGGTGATGTTGGTGCAGCCCGATGTTGACAGCGAGAAGCATACTCGGTTGATGTTGTCGAAGACGAGCCGGCTTGGTGGAGATGCGTGGACGATGCAGTCGGTGATGACGCGTGAAGATGTTGCCGGTGACGAGTCGTCGACTTGGTCGGAGTAGAGGCGCGCGATGATGACGAGCGGCAGTGGACGACGCAATCCGATCTACGATCGGTGAAAGAAGAAGAAACGCCGGTCAAGCGGCCGGCGAGAAAAATTGCGATGATCTAATCTACTAATTGCGCTGCCCCCGGCGGAGGAGATCTCCCCGGGGCGGCGCGGAGGAAGTGTGGGTGGCGGCTAGGTCAAGGATCTTTCCAATCTGATACCATGATAGATTGCGGAATATTGATTGTACTTATTGATTCTAGATTGATTACAATGAGCCACGGTGAGCTGTATATAAAGGGGTACAAGACTTGGAGACTACGAAACCTAATAGAGATAGACTTGGATTACAATTCTAATTAAACTAAATATACCTAAACCGTATTATACTCTAACAAGTAGAAGGAAACGCTTGGATCAAACTTCTGTAAACAACGCAGCACTAACCGTAGAATGACAACAACAGAGTGGTCAATGGTGGGGAAGGCATATTCCGGGTCAGCCTTTGGTACCTCATGATGATTACGCCCTCCTTTCCATTGGAATGAAGGTTCTGCATGATATCATTATGAAGCTTGAAACTGATGGCAGCAATACCTCACATTTCACGGTGAAGGCGCCAAATGATTACAACTTCTTTGCCGAAGACTTCACATGCAAGTTCACTCTGGAGTTTGCGCACATCTTCTGCATGTTCAACCTGGGTATGCTAGGTGGCTCGCTAGTAAGGCTTTGGGCGCTGTACCAAGCTAAAGAGGCTAGACAGAACAATGCGCCTATATTGCCAGTCATTGATCCGTTTTCCTTCCACGGGGAAAATCTTGAAACCGATTCTGCACATAGGGAGATGATTGCAGAGTGGCTATGCAATGCAAAGCTTATTCATAAGGACAAGCATTACCTGCTTCTGCCCTGCAGTTTTGTGCAAGTCCATGGGTGCTCTTAAGTTATACTTATTTTCTTCCCAGCTGAGTGACATATTTGCTGGGTACAAAACTAAATATATAACAAGCAAATTTTCTTCTGAGTTACAAGTATCATGCATGTACTAGATTTTACATCCATCACTACTAGGAAAACAACTATAGGTAGATTTGTATTCTATGGCGCATATAAAAAGGATGCTCCACAAAAATATATTCTGTGGCACATATAATATATGCTCCACAGAATTTTTGCAATTCTATGGCGCATATAGGTATTCTGTGGCGCATACATAATTCCTATGGGCCCCATGTGGGGCCGACCCAACGCATGGGTAGGCCAGAATTCTATGATGCATATGCCCACATGCGCCACAGAATTTTGGTGCACGTTTTTTTAGTGCACAAAAAATCTGTGGCGCATATGCCCACATGCGACACAAAAACCGAATTTTGATATCAAATCCCACCCCCTGGATCGCCTTTTTAGTGTTCAAAAAATCACAGAAATTGTAAAAACTTCCAAAAATAAAATCCTTTGAACTATAGATGTATTAAGTGATATACTCGTTACCAAAATTAACAAACATGAATTTCGACTTATTTTGCAAAACAAATTATGAAAACTTCAAATGGCCGCCATTTCTGCATACGATGTCAGAAAAAAACGTATAATATATCAAAATGATCGGCAAAAATTTCCATTCTGAATTCAACGGCTTAACGCTTAACGCCGTTTGGGATTTTTTTTAGATTTTTGAAATTCGGAAAGAGTCAACATTCAGATTAATTTTTTTTCAAAAAATAAAAATAATTTCGTATTTGGATTCCTTATATTTTTCTGATAATAATGGATATATTATTTGGCAAATTTCGATTTACGGATTTAAAGATATTAATTATGAAAAAATGAATAAAAGAGAAAAAAATTTGTGGCGCATATTTCTATACGGGCCACAAAATTTTTGGGTGGGATTCAAAATTCGAATCCCGCCAGTGCCCCTTATATATCCCTCCTACTCCTCTCCTCCTCCTCCTCCTCCTCTCCTCCATTTCTCCTCTCCCCTTCTCCTTCCTTCCTCCTCCTCCTCTCCGGCGGCCACCTCCTCCTCAACAACCTCCAGCGACCTCCTCCTCAACAACCTCCAGCGACCTCCTCCACCACCCGGCGACCTCCGGCGACCTCCTCCTCCTCCTCCTCCTCCTCCTCCTCCTCCTCCTCCTCCTCCTCCTCCTCCTCCTCCTTCAGCGACCTCCTCAAACTCCACCACCTCCGATGGACTCCTCCACTACCACCTCCGGCGACATCCTCCTCCGACGACCTCCTCCGGCGACCTCCTCCACCATCTCCGGCGAACCCCATCCTCTACCCACCTCCGGCAACCCCACCTCCAGCCATGGCCACGGCCACGGCCTCCCGCACCTGCCTGCGGTGGTAGGCTGTGGCCACGGGCACGGCCTCCGATGAAATTCAAAATTCTAGCCAGATCCAGATCTAGATCGATCTAGATATAGATCTGGCCGCCATTTTTTTTGAAATTTGAAAAACAATTCTGTGGCGCATATTGCTATATGCGGCACAGAAAGACAATTCTGTGGCGCATATTGCTATATGCGCTACAGAATGTTGAGAATTCTGTGGCGCATATGCATATGCGCCACAGAATTTTAAATTTAGTGGCGTGTATTCTGTGGCGACCCCTATATGCGCCACATAAATTTTTTTTGGTGCGCCACTGATGACCTTTTTTCTAGTAGTGCATGCATGTGCTGATTTAAGAAGCTCACTCGCATGCCCATCTATGAAATAAAATACAGAAAATAACACACTTGGTTAGTCATGAATTTTACCTTGAGACACTTCAACGGTCGAGTTCGTGTGCAGTATTTCTGAATTCTCCATATTTATTAGAGTAACATGTCTGAAACCTCAATTCAGTTATTTGGTGCTCTCATATCAAATGCTACTGTCTGGATTGTATTTACTTTATAATATGCATACCATCACAATTTGAAAAGTGTTAATACATTTTGTTCCCATGTCTGCGCAGCAACCGTTGGATCCTGATAGTTCTTGTGCCGCAAAAGCGTAAGGCTTATTACCTGGATCCGTTGAAAACCCAAGCGCCATTGGATACCAAACTTATCGAGTCGGTTCTCGATGACGCTCTAAATAGGTTTGGTGCTTTCCAGGAAGTAATCTGCCAGATACAGGGATGGAATCATGAGCGGAAGAGAAATTCAATCACGTGTCAGATATAGCTTGTGTTCAGAAGCCTAGTGTTAGAGTATACGTGTACGTACCCGTTATGGTAGTATAGATAGAGTTAGGATCCGTGTCCATCTATTCCCTAACTTGTCTTGTACTCCAAGTCGGTCCCCTGTACGCCTATATATACTCGCCCCTGAGGCTCAATAATACATCCAACATATTCCGCCAATCCCTCTCTCTCGTTCTACATGGTATCAGCCTAATTAGATCCTACCCTAGAGCAGCCGCCGCCGCCAAGCCCTCGCGCCGCCGCCGCCGCTCCCAAACCCTAGCACCGCCGCCCCCATGGCGCCGTGCTAGGCACCGTCGACACGCTTCCGCCGCGCCGCCCCCGGGGAGGTCAATCTCCATGATCTCCGCCGGGGGCCGCGCAACCCGTACGCAGGGTTCGTACGCCGATCCGTGATCGGCTGCCTTGCACGTCTTTTATTCCGATCTCTTGATCGGTTTTCTTTTTTGGTTTACCGATCATAAGATCGGATTGCGTCGCCCATCGCCCGTCGTCTTCTCGCGCCTCTACTCCGACAACGGCATCGACCTGCACCGGCCCGTCCTCGACAGCCGGCTATCGCGGTCGACTCGCCGGCACCGACTCCGCACCGGCCGGCTCCTTCAGGCCGGCTATCACGGCTGACTCGCCAGCGCCGACTCCGCTCCGACCGGCTCGTCTTCACCGACCGCGCAGCAAGGCCGGACGCGCCGTCCAAGGGACGCCTCGACGCGTCGCAGCCGGCTTCCCTCGCCTGCACGGTCTCCATCGCCGGTTCGTCTTCGCCATCATCGACCGGGACTTCACCGACAACTTCGCCATCGATTCCGATGTACGCGTCGTCGTCGCCGCCATGGCGCGTACCGCACCGCGTCGGTCTGATCAACCGATCGGGCGTCTGCAACGCCAAGCACGTCCCCGAGCACGCGCCTACCACCGATCGAGCTACGGGCTGCCGCTGCGTCGCCCCTTCGGGCCGCAGCGCCGCCGCCTTGGTCTCCGCCTACCGGCTGCCGACGCGCCTCCCACGCGCGTACGCGCCGGTGGCCTCCAGCCACTGCACCGACTCGCGCCCTGCAGCTATGCCGCCCCCTCGGGGTGTAGCATCGCTGCACGCTGTCAACTCGCCGTCCTCGTGTACTGGCGTCCCCGGCTTCCACCGCGCCGCTCCACGGCGCGGATCGCCGTCGTCTGTGCCCGTCTTCGTCGTCCCGCCCGGTCCCACGGCGCCAGGGCCTGCGACACCGTTCGCGCCTGCGACACCGTCCGCGTCGACACCGTTCGCGTCTGCGACACCGTCCGCGTCGACACCGTCCGCGCCTGCCTCTCCTTCGAGCACCGCCGCCGCGCTCCAAAAGGTAACCTGCAGGACGACTTCTCGTCGTCGCAGGTCCCGCCGACTACCCCGCGCCCCTCTAGGCGTCCAGCGTGCCCACTCCAGGCCGCCGCTGGTTCCGCCGTCTTCTACGTCTTCGTCCACTACAACTTCGCCGCCAGCGTCATCGCCCCGTCTACACCACCTGCTACTCTACTCCGACAACCGCGGACAGCATCGGCATCTCTCCCTCGCCGCTCTGCGCGTCGCAACCGTCGTGGAGTCCTCCTCTGCTAGTCTTTCTCTGACATGGCGACAAGTTTATGATGGTCCCTGCCCCTCGCACGCCTGGTACTGGCAACACCGGGAGTGTCTTCGTCCCCGACGCGTTCCCGAGTCTGGCAAACTCGGATCGGCGCCTCGTCTTCATCGGCTTTGACAACGTCCTCGGCATCGACTACCTCCTGGACGACTGCCTCGACCGCGTCACCGACTTCTTCTACGCGTACTCGGTTCTGGCAAAACCGGAGTATGCCTTCGTCCCCGACGTGCGCATGGTTCTGGCAAAACTATGGCCGCACCTCGCCCTCGACGGCTTGGACTGCGTCTTCTCCGGCATCGGCATCCTTCGACGACTGCCTCGACGCGTCTCCGTCATTCTTCACGCGCTCTATGCGCACGCGGCTTCATGTGCGGCTACCTCGACACCGGCAACCCCAACCACGACATCGACCACGGCGACCCCTCGCACGGCTACCCCGACCAAGACGCACCGCCCAAACGCTCTCGGCTCCATCGACATCGGCACAAAGGGCTATCACCTCGCTTGAGCACCTCATCAGCTTCCTCTACAGTCCAAGCTTCTGCGCCGCGACACCGTCCACGACGTTCCCGCTAGGACTGCGGGGGGATGTCAGCCCACTGGATTCTTCTTCGGCTTATATCCAGTCTGACCGTCCGCGACGTTCCTGTTGTTCACGACGCTACCGCTACGACTGCGGGGGGATGTTAGAGTATACGTGTACGTACCCGTTATGGTAGTATAGATAGAGTTAGGATCCGTGTCCATCTATTCCCTAACTTGTCTTGTACTCCAAGTCGGTCCCCTGTACGCCTATATATACTCGCCCCTGAGGCTCAATAATAATACCGGGGCTGACTACTTCGTCTGCTAGTATATGGATACGTTGGTACGGTTCCAGACTTCCAGGACCATATCCCCAAATCTGGAGACTTCAAAAGTTACTCTCTCTGCTTGGAGGAGTCTGAGTTTGACTGCAATCTAGAGTTAACACGCATACAGAAAATCTTCGCGTCCATCATCAACAAGGACGTCATCTTGGATACCGGGATTTTCTACTATGTGATGACACACCTCAGAACTATCGCTCACAGGGAAGCCTGTCAACCAAGGTAGGCCTTGTTGACCGCACACCTGATTATTCTGTTAATCTCTGTGTTTCAATTATTTATCATTTGAAGCTTAAATATCTGCAAACTAATTAATCTTGTCTTCTAATCTATATGTGCACATTGATCTGATGTCATACATTTTTTCACGGATGAAAGCATGTTCTTTCTTATACATCAGTTATGTTACGACAGAATATTATCTATTACAAGCCAGGTATATATATGCTGTCATGTATCTTACCTTATTTAGTTAATTACTTGTGTTCTCAGTGTCTACATCTTTTGGTCCGGATACTTAAGTATCTCTACCATGATCTTGCTCCGTTTTGCTTGCAACAGTGATGCCATGTGAAAATGCCGCATATGAGGTTCTCAGCCATGTGAAAATGAGATACCAGCCACGTGAAGACGAGGGTCCGTATTCTGTGATATTAAAATTCGTAAACCTTCTGAAATTGATGAGCTCGTCTTAGGTATGTAACTTGTGACGGTAAACATGCTAGCTATACGCCACTGCTGTGGCCTGGCTCGACGGATGAACACATATAGGTGACGACCGTGTTTCCCTCCCTCGTCATTGCTGTGGATCTGCTCGCGGCTCAACACCACGGCTCGTCGGCTGAACACGTACCACGGCTCGTCGGCTGGACCACCTACTGCTGACGGGCGGAAATAAATGCGCGTCAGAGTTAGGCTGTCCAGCCAGTGACTAGGACGCTATGACGAACGCTGAATCGTCGTTGTAGTCGATTCGGCGCACGTCACTGGTAGACCATTTCGCAGTAGTGTCCAACTTTTCGAGGTGTATTTTGCTTGCGCCGTCCCAAAAAAGTGCCGGGGAACAGGGGTCAGTTTAGTAGTGTATGGTTAGGTGAAGAAGAGAATTATGGGTACACACCATGTGTCATGTCACTACTAAACAGACCCCTGTTCCCCGGCACTTTTTTGGGCGGCACAAGCAACACTAGTAGAGAACAGGGCATCACTACCGGTCTTATTGGGCCTTTAGTACCGGTTGTGCAACCGGTACTAAAAGGTTAGGACTAAAGGGGTACCCCTTTAGTACCGGTTTTAGATACAACCGGTACTAAAGGCCCTCCACGTGGGCGAGCCTGCGCGCGCAGCTGAGGACCTTTAGTACCGGTTGGTAATACCAACCGGTACTAAAGGTTCCTGCTTTTTTTGCCCCCTCCCTTATTTTTTCAGGGAGGTCTAGGTTATACCTGGCCATTTCTCGGGCCAGGCCGGGCTCGGGCCGGGCCTAGAAAAAGCCCAGCGCAGAAAACCTAGGCCCGAGCCCGGCCCGGCCCGACTATCGGGCCGTAGAAATCAGGCCCGAGCCTGGCCCGGCCCGACCAAAGCCCGACAAAGCCCGACCAGCCCGGCCCGATAGAAGCTGAAATCCTGTTTTCCTTAGGCCCGAGCCTGGCCCGGCCCGACCGTCGGGCCTGAAATACAGGGCCGAGCCCAGCTCGATGGCACAGCCGGGCCGGGCCGGGTCTGGCTTTTTCGGGCCGGGTCGGGCCGGGCTGCCCATGGCCAGCTCTAGTTTAGGTTTTCGGTTTTATTTCTTTTCGCTTATTTTTCGGGGTTTAGGGTTTCTGTTTTTTTCCTTTTCGCTTATTTTTCAGGGTTTCGGAGGAGAGCACATATAAATTACCCACTACACATATAAAGTACTCACTACGCATATAAAGTACTCTCGTTAATTACATATAAAGTCATAATTACAATGAAGATCACCGATAGCTAGTACATGCACGGAGGGAGTCTATTTTTTGACATAGTGGAATTCACCGAATTCATCTATGACATGCGTCAGCATGAATCCCGCCAATTCCTCCGCAATAGCTTTTACGCGGTTTTCTGGTAGGAGCTGGTTCCGCTTGCTTGACATCTTTAAAAGAAGGAGATCAAATCAGTTATGATCGAAACTAAACACAATTGATGGTAACAAAATAAAAGTTGTGTATGATGTTTACATACCTCTCGATTTCTTACACTATTGACTCTCTCATTGACCCTCATGTGAATATACTCGCAAACGTAGTATCCACATAGTTGCGTCCCCTGTGGTTGTCGCAGACACCACTATACAAGAATATAATTTAATCAAATAATAATCAAGAGAATGATAATGGTATTAGAAAGATACACATACCTAGATACGTAGTAGTACTTACTTTGTTATACTTGAACTCCAGCTTATCTTTCCATTCATCGCGTTCTTCCGCGATAAACTTTCTCCAAACCCTGCCCGGAAAAGAAAATGAATTGAGGAGTTATTTTATATACTTTTGATATCCGGAAATGAACGAAAGTGGACGATATATTGCGATTGAAATTACCTCTTGAGCATTAGACGCATGCTTTTGTAATCATCTTGATCTCTCCTTAATGAGTCCCAGACTTCAACTTCTCCTTCGTCGAGTCTAATGATAAACAGAATGAAGTGGAACCTGCGCACATTTATATACGCAGGTATTCAGAACTCATCAATTACACTTATTATCGGGAAAGCAAAATAGAATGTGTACAAGACAGTAACACTCATCCGAAGTTGTAAGGAAAAAGTATTTCCTTTTTGGTACTTTGTCGCTTAAAAAACGTTAGCAAAAGGTCCTCTGTGTCCTGGACATACAAAGGACTTTCTACGGTGAATTCATGAACTTTATCCGGGTCAATGAACCCAATGTCCCAGATTCCTCCCATTCGGCATTCACGAATCTTCATTCTGCATAATAGCGTACAAAAGAATATTGTGAGGATAATTACAAGCAATGAAACTAGCATAACTATAAATAATTAAATTACACGAATAAATTACTTACAGACAATAGCAGCAGATGATAGATTTGTCGAGAGCAAGTTGATTGTACATCTGAAAAAGTTCGGAGAACTCAACCTACACACCATATTGTCGGAAGTAGTGTTGGCCCTTAACTCCCGCCATGAGATATTCTCTCCCTTGTTTTGCGGCGGCCATGTACCAGTTATTTAATTTATATAACTGTATTGTTAGAGCACTCGGATTTTCGACCAGAGGAAGCCCGAGTTCAAATTTAGGTTGAATTGTTATCTGCGCTATTGGGTAACCCACGTCGCCAATGACAACTTCTCCATGCTTGATTTCCCGAGCTTCAGAAGGCACAATGAGCAGGGCGATCGATTGTGCTTCTTGTTCTCCGAGCTGGGGAACTCTTTTCCCGCACGCTTTATCTTTCTCCATCTGTGAGGAAAGTACCTTGTCAATACCTCGCTCATAGTCTGAAAGGGGCGGCGGTGGAGGGTCATATAGGTTGTCAACGGTGCGATCTTTTACCTCAGTTGGTATAGTCTTCAGAAGTTTCTTTATGGGGTCAACTCTTGCCTCCAGTCTTTCCTTTTTTTCTGTTCAAAAAAGGCTTTAGCCTTGCCTTGTGTGCTCAATTCTAATTCCTCCATAGTCATCTCGCCAGCTAACTTCTCAGGAGCCTTGACTTCCTTGGGTTTTCTTGCACGTTTCTTGACAGGGGACGACGTGAACAGCTTCCGCTTTGTCAAATTACTAGTGGGCGCATCAGTCGGCTGACGGGATGGCGTGGACGATGGACTCGCGGTGGGCTCCCAATTGTCAGGGGGGGGGGGGGGGAGGGTTGATACGTCTCCGACGTATCTATAATTTCTTATGATCCATGCTTGTTTTCATACCATTTGCTACATGTTTTGTTTACATCTTATGGCATTTTTATGCATTTTTGGAACTAACATATTAACAAGATGGCCCAGTGCAAGTTCCTGTTTTCTGCTGTTTTTCCGTTTTAGAAAAGTACTTAAGGAAATTTTCTCGGAATCGGACGGGACAAAAACCCAGGATCTTATAATTTCGTCACGCACACGGAGTCCAAAGGGGAGCCGAAGACGCACCAGAGGGAGACCACACCCTAGGGTGGCGCGGCCCACCTGTCTGCCGCGCCACCAGGTGGTGTGGCCCCCTCGGGCCTCCACCGACGCCGCCCCTTTCGCCTATATAATCCCCCCGACGAGAAAACCCTAAGTACCCGATCAAAATTCCAGAAAAACATCCGTCGCCGCCGCCGTCGTCAACCCTAGTTCGGGAGGGTTCTGAAGCTCTCCCCGGCACCCTGCCGGAGAGGGGAATCATCACCGGAGGGCTCTACACCACCATGCTCGCCTCCGGACAGATGTGTGAGTAGTTCATCCTTAGACTACGGGTCCATGCAGTAGCTAGATGGTAGTCTTCTCCTCTTGTGCTATCATGTTTAGATCTTGTGAGCTGCCTATCATGATCAAGATCATCTTATTGTAATGCTACATGATTTGTTTGCTGGGATCCGATGAATAGAGAAGTACCTTGTGATGTTGATTATTGATATTATCATGTCTATGTTATTTGTGATCTTGCATGCTTTCCGGTACTTGTAATTGCCTTGATCAAGTAGTTGCTTGTATCTCTAAGAGGGAGTATTTATGCTAGATAGTGGGTTCGGTCCCTGTGTGCCTTGGCTTGAGTGACAGAAACATATAAGGACGGGGGAGTGCCGTTGCTACTAGGGAGTAAACTTTATGCACAGTTCTTCATGCAATTGTCTGTTGCTTGCAACTTAATACTGGAGAGATTTTACGGTATGTTATCTCAAAGGTGGACTATTTAGGCATAGGTGTATGCTTGGAACAGCTATCTATTTATGTTGTCGTAATGCCCAAAGCATCTCATATAGACATCATCATCCTCTGTATTATGCAATGTTCATGCATTGTCATGCATTCTCTATTCTGTCAATTGCACAGCTGTAATTTGTTACCCAGCATGTGTAGTATTTTATTTATGGAGAAGACACCACTAGTGAACTGTGGACCCCGGTCTATTCTTTTACATCTACAATTAAATTAACTGCTCTACTGCTTTCATTTACTGCAAACAAGCTTCCTTCCACACATACATTTAATCCTTTGTATTCAGCAAGGCCGGTGAGATTGACAACCTCACTGCTTCGTTGGGGCAAAGTAGTTTGATTGTGTTCTGCAGGTTCCACTGTCTCCCCTGCAACAGCTCTTTTTCTGCCGCCATTGAAGTTGTGGACAACCTTCTGAAGCATTTCTCACTCCTACTGGTTCGATAACCTTGGTTTCTAACTGAGGGAAAACTTGCTGCTGTGCTCCTCAAACCATCCTCTTGGGGTGCCCAACGAAGCGTGATTGATTAACACCTCTCGCGCTATCAAGCTCTTTTTCTGGTGCCGTTGCCGGGGAGTTAAGAGTGCTCAGTAAGAAGCTTCTCGAAGTATCAAACTTCTCACTCCCCCGTCAACAGCTTTTTCTGGCGCCATTGCCGGGGAGTAGAGAAGCTTCTGCAAGGGGAGTCTCTCAGTTCCAATCTCTTTATTTTGTTTTAGTCTTACTTATTATTATTGCTTTGTCTTGTTTTGCTTTCTTATATCAAAAACACAAAAAAATTAGTGTAGAATTTATCTTGTTGCTTTCCTATATCAAAAACCCAAAAAAAATAGTTACTTGTTTAATCTTGTTCAATTCGGTTTACCTTGTTTTTATCAAAAATGAGTACTCCTGAAAACACTAAGTTGTGTGACTTCACTAGTACTAATAATGATGATTTCATATGTACTCCTATTGCTCCACCTGCTGCTAAGACAGATTTTTATGAGATCAAACCTGCTTTGTTAAATCTTGTTATGAAAGAGCAATTTTTTGGTGCTGTTATTAATTTGAAAGAGGGCAACATTAGATATCAATTCCCTCTTAAGAAAGGTATGGAACACTTCCCTAATATCATCCACGGGGTAGCGCGCCGCCGACGGTTCATCAACTGCAGGATCTTGTAGATGCGTGGAACCCACGCTTCTTTTCCGCTGAGATGGGCAGACATCGACTGCATGATCTTCTACTCGCAGCTGAGATTACCTTTGCTGGGTAATTAAAGCCAGTTGCTCCTTCACATCATGCATCTGGCGTTCTAATGCAGTAAACCTCTCCACCTCCCTCTTCTTACTTCTGCAATGTTTTCTATAAGTTGCAGCATCCTCCGGAAACCATTCAAGAAAACCAACCCCGCCTCCTCTGCCTCGACATCGTCTCCAGTGTTCTTTATTCTCGAGGGCGAGTGAAAGCTCGTCGTCCTCTCTATCGGGAACATATTTTCCCTGTCAGACTAGTTCTATTGCGTCAACTAGTTTTTTGGCGACTCTTGTAATTCTTTTCTTCCATTTTCCCTGTGCAACAATCAGCCCTGTGTCTGGGTCCAAGACTGCCCCATGCGCGAACAACCAGAACTTGGACCTGTCGGGCCAGTCATCTGTCTGTGGAGTGATCCCTTTTTTACGCAGCTCATTTTCATAGGCTTCCCACTTAGGGAAGGCAGTCTTGTAGCCACCTGAGCCCAAATGATGGTGATATTTCTTCTTCCGAGCATTCAACTTATGTTGGGTCGATCGGGCCACAGCGACGGCCGATTTCTTATACGCCACAAATTTAGGCCAGTCATCTTTTAGCTTCTCTAGAGGTCCGGTGAAATTTGGAGTTTTTTCCCATATTTTCTCCACAATCCGTTCTTCCAGTTGTTGAATTGCTAGGCCATCTTGCTAAGAGTCCATTCCTTGACTTTATCCTGCCTCTTCTATGGGAGATCTGCCAGTAGGGTGAAAGAAGCCAATATCGAGGCCTAAAGGGTATCTTTAATTCTTTCCTCGAGATATTTTGCGCCAATGTTGGCTTTCTTCGGCTTATTCCATTCTGCAACGGTGATCGGGACCATGTCCCTAACAAGAACACCGCATTGAGCTACATATTTAGTGTAGATTCCTTCGGGTTTCTCCGGTTTGCCTTTTATACTAACTTCGTCGATCGACAACTTTGCACCATCCGGCAGCTTTACCCCTTGGTTCGGGCCTCGTTTAGGGATTGACTTAGATGCAGAGGGCTAAAAGAAAAATGTTTCGTTAATAAGTGCAATATAAATCAATTAATGCATCTAGCTAGTGATCAACAAGACTAATATATACCTCGCCGGAGTTTTCTAACGGCACTTCTTCATCGTCGTTGTCGTCTCTGAAATTTTCTAACTCAAGTCCCTCACCGGAGTCGTTTAAACATTTCGCGCTGAAATCTTCATCGTCTTCTTTGCCGGAATCTTCTCCATCAGAATTGGGTCCTGCAGCCCTATCATATATAATTGCTTGCATCCGGTCTTCATTCTCCTTGTCTCGGATGAAGGGGGCGTCGTCTCGGGTGATGGGGGCGTCGTCCTCCATAGCTCAATGTCATTTTTTAATTCATAGCAAACAACTTTAAATTTCATTGCAACTAAAAATAACATTGCTTTGATAAATTTTCAAACTTTGCTAAATTTACTTATACACTAATGAAATAATTTTCAAACTTTGCTACTATAATTTTCTAACTTAGCAATATTTCAAACTTAGGAATATTTCTAACTTAGCAATATTTCTAACTTAGCAATATTTCAAACTTTACTATGTTATCTAAATGACCTAGCAATATTTCTAACAAAATTGCTACACTAATAATAACCTAAAATAATTTTCAAACTTTGCTACTAAAATTTTCTAACTTAGGAATATTTCAAACTTAGGAATATTTCTAACTTAGCAATATTTCAAACTTAGCAATATTTCTAACTTAGCAATATTTCAAACTTAGCAATATTTCTAACTTAGCAATATTTCAAACTTAGCAATATTTCTAACTTAGCAATATTTCAAACTTAGCAATATTTCTAACTTAGCAATATTTCTAACTTAGCAATATTTCAAACTTTACTATGTTATTTAAATGACTTAGCAATATTTCTAACAAAATTGCTAACAATTTTTTCTACTAACAATTTTTTCTACTAAATATTAACACTACCTAAATTGTGCTATCTAAATGATCTAAATTGTGCTATCTAAATGATCTAAATTGTGCTATCTAAATGATCTAAATGGAGGCAGAAGAAGAAAAAGGTGAGGATGACGTCACATGATGTCATCACTGGAGGCAGCAGCTGGCCTCTGTCGATTAAGGGATCAATGAAAGGGAGCGCGTGGAGGAGACCGCGAGGGCACGGTCGATGCGTGGGACGGCGCGGAGCCGAACGAGCGGCGCACGGGACCATATGGTCACTGGAGCCACCGGCGGCGAGACTTTTCGCGGCGGCGGACGGCGGTGAGCGACGGCAGGGTGGAAGAGAGGGAAGGAAGGGGTCTAGGAGGAGAAGCAGCTCACCAGGATCACTATGGAGGGGTCGGAATGTCCGGAGGAGGCCGGACGGCGACAGAAACTCTCCGAATACACCGGCGGCCGGAGCTCGGGAAGATGGCCCGATTTGGCCGATTGACCACGGGAGGGGCCGGAGCAGGGCGCACAACGGCCGCCGGAGCAGGAGCTCCGTGGCAGCCTCTGTACCGGCGTATAATTGTGCCTGCTCATATTTGAGTTGCTGACTGGTGGGACCAACCGCCTCCACCCCGTAATTTTCTCGTTTCCTTCCACACGAAGGAGAAAGTCTTCCTGGTTAAAAAGCTGCGCCCTCGCCCACTCGTCTGCCCAGCCGTCGCGTCCGTTCCGCCTCGGCAGCCCCGCCGGAGACTTCATTGCTCGCCGCGCGGTTCATCTCCCTGGCTGGCTACAAAAGAAGTGCTCATGCTCCTCTCTCCCTCCCTCATCTCCATTCCACAGACACCGGCGATCAAGCGGCCTACGACCATGGCCAGAGGAGGAGGAGGCCGTCGTGGCGCCCGCCATGCACCACCATGCCCCGCCGCCGGAATGTCCAGGTGGCTATCGCAGCCACCAACGGACGCGCCTCCTGCCCAAGCCGTGGACGCGCCTCCTCCCCAAGCCGCGGAACCGTCGGCTCCTCCGGTCGCGCCTTCGCCCAACAGCAATGGTCGGCGCCGTCGTGCAGCGCCGCTGGATCCCGGCCCCACCTCCTCCTCCGGTGCCCGCTCCTCCCGTGGCGGCTCCTCCTCTGTTTCCCTTCCCGCACCAGCGGAGGGGGATGGCGAGGAGGAAGACGATGATCTGCGAGATGCACAGCTAATTGAGTGGCTGTGCGAGGTGGAAGACGATGATGTATAAACAGAGAATTTCTAGTAATCAGGTACAGACAAAGCATCTAGATTGATGACATGGATAAGCAGAGTGAGTACATGAGAATATGACAAAAGTGAGCACAACTGGCCTAGGTATGCTTCGAAAACAAACAACGGTTCCAGTCTTAGAAGTCACTGTTGGAGAAAGTAAACTTGCCGATAACATATCCTGCTTGCATACATACGCTTAATGCATGCATACATCAAACTACGCGATGACTGATTGTCTAATTCCTGATAATAATAATACCAAGGTCAGAGTACATCTAACTAGCAGATTTGCAGAACAATTGCTTGTCATCCTCCATCCAGCTCCAGATGCTATGGCCGAAGCAAAATCACAGAAGGAAGCCAGTTCGGATCTGCATACATTAATTTAGTTATAAGAACATTGAAGCAACTGCTGTGGATGCGATAGACATCTTTCCTATCCCAGTTTCTTGTATAAGGAGGCAAGTGACAAACTGTAAGAACTAAAGAATGAAGCCACATTATTCGTGCTTTCCAAAAATCACAGAGCTATCTTATTGCACTTTGGAATCAATATATGAATATAAACAAAAAAATAGCACTCTTAACATGTGAAACTCTTTGTGTTTGGAAACACAACATAGTCAAATAAAGAGCACTTGCAGATAGAAGACTGAAGGCTATCCAACATTAACCTACCAAGAATTTTTGGTTTCAACCTCATTGGTTCACTTGAGTGAATTAAGTGCAAATATCAAGCATGACCAACAATGTATTATATGAATTTGCAAGCCCGAAAGCCATTTTAATTATCTCATAGGATGTATGGAACAACAAAAGACTTAGCTTTCCAAACTGGCATGTATGTTTGTTAATCTTCCCAACCACTGAGCCATCTAACTGAAGCTTGGAAGCAACTTACCATGTAAACTCCCTGTGCTTGAAAACATGGCATGGTAAATAGTGAGTCTCATGGACACAAACTCAAGGCCTTCAATCATTAACTTACTGCTTATGCAACATCCTTCGTTTGAACTCCATTAAATCAAGGCCTTTCCGCAAGTTGAAGAATGGAGAGTGGAAACCGGTGGAAGATCGGTTTGAGAGAAAGCTTGCTAGTTGGGTGGGCAAGCTATTATCTTATGGAGATCGGTTAATCCTTGTTAATTCAGTTTTAACAAGTTTACCGATGTTCATGCTATCCTTTTTCGAGGTACCTAAAGGGGTACGGAAAAGAATGGATTTATTCCGATCTAGGTTTTTTTGGCAAAGCGATGGTCATAAGAGGAAATATAGGTTAACTAAATGGAGTATGATGTGCAGACCAAAGGAGCAAGGTGGGCTCGGGATTGAGAATCTAGAGCTCAAAAATAAAAGTCTTCTCTGTAAATGGATTTTCAAAATATTAACCGAAGAAGGGGTTTGGCACGAGTTAATAAGGAACAAATATTTACACTCGAAATCGGTATCTCAAGTAAAAGTCAAGCCAACGGATTCCCCGCTCTGGAAAGGTCTTATGAAAGCAAAGGATGAGTTCTTTGATCGTGGCTGTTTCAAGGTTGGTAACGGGGAACAAACCCGCTTTTGGGAGGATACTTGGTTAGGGGATAAGCCCCTTGCAATCCAATATCCATCTCTATATAACATCGTGCAGAGAAAAGAGGTCACGGTGGCTTCTGTTTTATCAACGGCTCCACCAGTCAATATTTCCTTTAGAAGAAGTCTAATAGGAAACCGCTGGAACAGGTGGCTGCACTTAATAAATCGCCTAATCGGGGTTCAGCTGACAAACGAGCAGGATCAATTTAATTGGTCATTGACGACCTCTGGAAAATTCACGGTCAAATCACTCTATTTAGATTTTATGAGTGGTCACGTGGTTTTCATTCATAAATAAATTTCGAATATGAAGGTACCACTAAAGATTAGGATTTTTATGTGATTTCTCTATCGTAGGGTGATTTTGACAAAGGACAATTTAATACGGCGTAATTGGCATGGTTGTAAAACATGTTGTTTTTGTGAGATGAAACAATACAACATCTGTTTTTATCATGTCCCCTGGCTAAGATGGTTTGGCGTATAGTGTTTTTGGCCTTCAATATTACTCCCCAACCAGTATAACGAATATGTTCGGGAACTGGTTAAATGGTATCAATAAAAATTTAAAAGTGCAAATACGAGTGGGTGTATGCGCTTTGTTATGGGCTATCTGGAACACACGGAACGATGTTATCTTTAGCAATGCAAAACCATCCTCTTTTATGCAGGTTCTACCAATGGCGGCTCATTGGATCCGTACGTGGTCTTACCTACAACCAATGGACAAGCGGGATGCTTTGGTTTCTGGGTGCAACCGGCTAGAGCAGGTGGCACGGGATTTATACAACCAGTACAGTTGGCGTTTTGATCGAAGACTATCATGTTGATGCAGTGCCATCCCATGTCTTCTTTCTTTATTTGGTTGATCCATGCTGAAACTTTATGTGACCCTTGATGTAATCTTTGTACTTCCGATACTCGAATAAAGCAATAAAAGGTCGCATGCATCAATCGATGCAGAGGCCGGGATTTCCTCTTTTCGAAAAAAAAATCAAGGCCTTCAGATACTAAGCATGACTAAAGATGTACTACATGAAGTTGATAACCAGAAAGCCATCTTTCTCTCAAGATACATAACAGTAAAACAATTAGCTTCCCTATCAGAATGTGTTGACCATGAGTTGACTGCCGTCCCTAGCTAGTTTGACACTACAGGGTAGGAACGGTGAGGTCGGCCTGTAGATAATCAAGGTGACAACCTTCACATGTTTGGTTCCCAGAAGATAGCTCATCACTGGCACATCGTGCCGTTGGTCTGTGTGATGGGTTAGGCTCCAGGCACCGAACTGCAACACTGAGAATGCCGTATATTTTTCTAGCGGTTTCAGCACCCGGAAGCTCGAGCCTGGAATCGAGCAGATCCTTCAGACACAGAACATTCTTGTTGGTCGTCAAGTAGATAGATGAGAGAAAATCGCCTGGATGGGATCCCAAAAATAGCTCAAGAACAAGCACTCCGAAGCTGTACACATCACATTTCTCCGTCACATTCTCTGTATATGCTAGCTCTGCAAAAAAATACAGATCAGTTAACTAGTGCTGCAATTAAGAGTAACTGTTCACCATTTTGAATTGTAGCAATGTAACATGGATGCACGTCACATGTGCAATAGCAACACATATGGCATATCTAATTCTAGGAAATAATACAGATAAGAAATATTTAATTTTTACCTGGAGCAAGATAACCTTTCGTACCAGCAAGCCTTGTGATATTCAAGCCGTTAACATTGAGGATTTTAGCCGTACCAAAATCAGAGATACAAGCTCTAAATTCCATATCAAGCAAAATGTTGTTGCTTGTTACATCTCGGTGAACTATTGGTGATGGACAATCATGATGCATGTATGCCAAAGCATGAACCACGTCCAACACAATATTTACCCGCCTTTTCCAGTCCAATTCAATTGCTCTGTCATTGGCCCTAAGTGTCTCTGCCAAGTTTCCTCTATTCATGTATTCATAGATAAGAAACCTTCCTTGACTTGAGGAACAATACCCAAATAGTTTTACGATGTTTCGGTGTCGAATCTGCAGCAATGCCTCGATCTCACGATTGAACACTGACTCATTGCCGCAATAAGTATCCTCTATTATGTGTATCTTCTTCACTGCAAATATTTCACATGTTGCAAGTCTAGCTTTGTACACAGAACCATATCCTCCTGTTCCAATGCAATGTACCTCGCTAAAATTGTCAGTTGCCTCAGAGATTTTCTGGAACACATCTGTCGCATCAAAGCTCCAAAAGGAGAACATGCTTTCTAATTGTATTACATTATCGGTGGTAGTTTCCTTGGATTTCTTCCTTTCATACCGGAATATTAGAACAGTTGTGAGAAGAACAAGAGATACAAAAATAGGGATCATGGCTAGTACAATATTTTCATGAGCTGTCCCGTGTCCTGCACTCTGGCTTGCACTAATACAGGGGGGCAGTCCTTTCACTACACCACATAACATCTTATTATTGATGAAACACTGGATTGGAGCTGTCAAGAAAAGCCTACTCTCTGGGACTGGTCCTTCCAGTTCATTGTAAGATACATCAATGGATGTTAAGCTTTCCATGCTCTGAAATGATGCTGGAATTGAGCCGTTCAATTCATTGCGTGAAAGGTTCAAAGTATCTAGCATGATCATGTCACTAAGTTGGTTGGGTATCACCCCAACAAATGAATTATCACTTAAATCCAACAGATGTATGCTTAACACCACACCTAGCTCGGTAGGGATCTTTCCTACAAAATTATTATGGCTCAACTTCAAAAGGCGAAGCTTGAGACAATGTTCAACTGAACCTTGTATCGAACCACTCAGGCTATTTGAGGACAAATCCAGGAGCTCTAGATTGGACAATTCTCCAATTTCTTGTGGAATGCTACCATAGAGGAGATTATCCGCAAGGCTTAATTGGAACATAGTTTTTAGATTGCCCAGTTCACTTGGAACCTGCCCTTCAAGTTTGTTTGATGAAAGGTCGAGGACTCCTAACTGAGATAGTTGTCCCATACTTGCAGGTATTTTACCCCTGATGTTGTTGTTTGAGATGTTCAGCTTGGTAAGATTAATCCACTCCCTCCAGTGGTCGGGTAATTCTCCATATAGTTTATTCGAACTCATATCCATATACACCATATTGGGATGAATTCCGAACTGAGAGATATCTCCTTCTATTTGATTCCTTTCAAGACGAACTCTATCTAGGCTTAGGCAGTGTACCAAATTTGATGGGAAAGGACCATTCAGGTTGTTATGATTTGCGATCAATTGCCTCAGCTTGCCTCCAGCACACAAGTTAGGTGGCAAGGGACCAGAGAGATTGTTGCCGCTGACTTCCAGATATTCTAGATCCATCAAAGTACCAATTTCTCGAGGAACATTTCCGGAGAATTGATTATCATCCAGGTACAAACGAATGAGCTGGGTCAAATTTCCAAATATATTGGGGATGGAGCCAATAAGTTTGTTGCCGCTAACTTCCAAACTTTCCAGATTCACAAGGTAACCAAGTTCTCGAGGAAGATTCCCGGAGAATTGATTATCAAACAGGGACAGTCGAGTGAGCTTAATCAAACTCCCAAAGGTATTAGGAATTGAACCGCTAAGTGTGTTTTCGCCAAGTTCTAAATCTTCTAAGCTCACGAGGTAACCTAGTTCTCGAGGAATACATCCAGAAAGTTTGTTGTGCCAGAGGAGCAAGGTATTGAGCTTAGTCAAATTTCCAAAGGTACTAGGGATGGAACCCGTGAGATTGTTTTCACTAAGATCCAACTCTTCTAAGTTCACCAGGTAACCTAGTTCTCGAGAAACATTTCCAGATAATTGGTTAGCACCAAGGAACAAGATAGTGAGTTTGGTTAAATTCCCCAAGTTTTTTGGGATATGGCCTATGAGCTTGTTGTATGTAAAATCTAAGGTACGCAATTTCCTTAGGTAGCCTATTTCACTTGGGATGGAACCAGACAAGCTATTGTTTGACAAATTCAACCCCACGAGACCCTCAAGGTGTTTTATCTGCCTTGGTATTTCACCAGAAATTTCATTCTCCTGCATCTTCAGGTGCCGCAAGTTTGGCAAAGATGATGCTAAAGTAGGTGGTAAAGAGCCCCTTATCTGATTGTACGCGAGTTTGATACTCGTGAGAGTTGACAACGTCGTGAAGTTGAGGGTGTCGAGCTGCCCTCTCAGCCCTAGGGCCTGCAAAGAGATCCCCGTGACCACCGGTACCTCTTGCTGGAGCCTTGCATGACGATGAATGTTGCAGCTGATGCCGTACCAGCTGCACGGCCAGGAAGAGTTTTCCCAGGATTGCAGCTGGGCTGGTTGGTTTTCCAGTGTGGCTTTCCAGGCAAGGAGGGCTTCAGCTTGTTGTTTCAGGGTTGGTAGTGCCATGGCCGGGGAAAGCCAGGCTAGTAGGAGAGTGAGTGAGATAAGCTTTACGAAAGAGGAGGTCTCCATGACTAGTGGCATAGCAGGAGTTGGGTCTTGGACTCTTGGTGTGTGCCTGTGAAACTTCATGGTCCGATGTCACCTTAATATAGTACTGCATGCTAGCTGCACGGTCTAGCTATAGCACTTTGATAAGTATACGCTAACCGGTAGGAGAGATGCAGGACTGGTCTACAAAACGTGTTAGACTTTTCCTTTTCAAGAAGAAAAACCATAGCCATTCATTGGTCGTGTGGGCCGCTACACTCATCACACGTATGAACGGACGACTAGCTAGCACCAAGTCGTCTCGGAAGTACACGAGATGGCACACATACGCCATTCGATCCGACTGTGATATATGCTTACTAGAGGCTGGAGACATCAGAAAAGTAAAAATAATTTTAGCCGCGAGGGACACCTCGCTCGTAACTGTCCATTCATAACATAGAAATCAATACAGTTACCTAGAACCACTAATGTATCAAAGGACAAAGGATGTCCACGTAAACTGGATTCTACAAATCACACGATCATCGGAACGAACGTTCTTTTGTAACTGATAGGAGAGTTTTGGACGTGCAGACCGCACCGATTTGTCAGCATCGATCGGGACCCAGATTAAATTCTCCGCCTGTCTGATTCCTACTGAAATGTACATTGCCTTGCCGAGCAAGTGGCTGACGGAATATCACATAGGTTTTCCTAGGTTTTTGCCTGGCGGTTCATTTGTTTTTACGGCAGAATCATCGAGATTTGTTCCTTTGGTAGAGGGTTACAATCAGCTGGAATGAGCTGTTATATACATTCTGCTATTTGGGGCAACCAACAAGGGCGGTGCTACCCCTAGCTATGGACATTAGCTGGACAATCTGTAACCCTATTTTATTCACACGATACTTTCACGAGGATAACCTCGAAGGCTCATTAATCTCTGTACTTCAGCTATCAAGTAGCCATAAACTGATTTGTACTATAGCATGAGTATCACACCATTCCAAACGATCCATTTTATTAGATCATTCTCAACACCTTACAAGAGGATTTACAAAGATCAAACCAAGGCCCACCAAACAAGCGACAACTCGCGAATCCTACATCACTGATGAAGGGGGTGTCCATGAACAGGGGGCCAATATCCCTGACATCACACCAAACGCGCATCATCTAAAACCGAAGGCCTCGACAAGTCGCCCAATGGCGAGCAAGTGGCACAACCGCTCAGACAGACCCTCTGCGTGTACCAACATACACGCTCAAGAAAATCATTGCCTCCGCCGTCTGCCGCAATAACCATCTTCTAGAGAGATCAATGCAATGACCTTGCGGCCTGCCATCAACGCTGCCATGACGCCAGACAGCGCCACCACCCTGTGTGTGTTCATCATCTCGCATCCGTCGCCGAGACCCCGCTGCACCATGTCACCGAGACTTGTCGTCGTAGATGGTAGATACCACGCCGCTCCACCTTGGTCCCCACACGAAATCATGCGCAGAGCGACGCCCATCCACCAGGCCATCCACATGTCCGTCTAGCCGATGAATGTCCCCCACAACGCCTCCAACGAGGGCTACAATGCCCACGGGCATCGCCACCCATGGTGGCCTCCCCCAGATCTGAAGTTTCCCAGGAAACAATGGCGCGAGGGACACCCCTATCATCACCTCCAACGAGGAAAAGGACACCCTCAGGCGCCGCCGTTGATGGTGGCATCCTCACCTGCTTTAGAAGACAGTTTACCATCTCCTCGTCAACTTGATCCGCCGCAGAGAAGGCGCTGTGAGGCAGCACCCACCGGTCAAATCCCTTTGGACCGACGAAGCACCCAAAGGTGGAGGAGGCCACATTGCTGTGTGGACGGCACCATGGCCACACACGTGTCATCCCGAGGTGCCAGATCAAGATCCACCTCCACGGCAACCCCGCCTCCAAGACGTGACAGAGTGATGCCCCGCCGCCACCATCATCCCCCGAGCATGGGCTATGCCCAGCTCAGATCCAGCGGCGGCGGGAGGGGAGGTGGTGACGGCGGAAACCCTAGGGGAGGGGCGGCAGGGGGAGGGGGAGGGACAGGTGGTGTACATAAGAAATCGGTGAAGTCATTTTTTACGATGTCCTGGTAAAGTGTATTAGCTGTTTTCTAGTTTAATTTAAAAATGTATAATTAAGATATTTTTGCATCTAATAGACATGTGAAGTCATTTTCTATTAGGAAAATGAAGAATTATCTATTCTTTAGTACTACTTGAAACATGGAAATCACGTATTTTGTTGCAACTACGAAGCAGTGGAGTCATTTTCTAATAAAACCTGACGAAGTCATCTAGCCGTGTAGTAATTGTTTTCTAGTGTCATTTTCACGTTAAGATATTTTCTCTTTCTTGCGCCAGACAAACAGATCATCCCCGAAAAGAAACTAAAAAAATGAGAAGTTGCTTTCTAAGATGACCTGATGAAGTCTTCTTGTCCCGACAATGTATCAACTATTTTCTAGTATATTGTGTACTTCCGCCGTCCCAAAATAAGTGACCCATCTTTGTCTAGATACGTATGTATATACATCGAGTTGAGACATTCTTTCGCAATTGCAAGTGGCTACCAAGTTCGTAAGCCAGCGGTCTGTTACTGACACTCACTACGGGAAAAACAGGCGCTGCCGTGCAGGCGACCTTTGCCGTGCGCTGCCGCACGGCAACGACGCCTTTGCCGTGCGAGATTAGGAAGATGCACGGCAAAGCTGTGGCGCACGGCAAAGCCTAAGAAAAGCGCACGGCAAAGAAGCCCACACGGCAATGAAACGAAAAGACGCACGGCAAAGAACTATTGCACGGCAGAGATAGAGGAAGGCGCATGGCAAAGGCATTGCCGTCTGCCACCTTTGCCGTGCGCATTGAAAGGTTGCACGGCAACGTCACCTTTGCCGTGCGTTTTTGCTTTGCCGTGCGCCTTGTGGAATTTTCCTCTTTTTTCTTTTCTATTTTATTTATTTTAAAACTTATATTAATTCTTTAAATATGACCAGTACTACATCTTGACAATGTGTATACCCATACTTTTGCAATACGACAAGTACTCTACGTCCTCATATCCCCCCTCCCCCGCACATATTAGGGTTTCGAGCAAAACCGTGTTCGGGGAATCTGCTATAAGTGTTATCGCCCGAACGTGAGCAAGGTCACACTGGCGAGGTATGTAGTGCACCATTACACCTTTCACCACACTTCCACACATGTATCCTAGGTCCACATGCAAGATTTGGTGGCATACCGGTGCTCCGGCGGTCACCCACCCCCGCGAAGAACGGCGGAATGTGTGCCCCGGCCGGTCTACCCCCCTAGATTTCTCCGCGCGAGGTTCCACCAATGTACTTTTTCATAGGTTTATGTTTGTTTAGGTCATAGACACATGGAAAACTAGGTTTGGTACCATGTGGCACATTCTAGCCCCCGGTATACCCGCAGCGGGACATTTCCAACTACAGGTCCAGGAAACTGCTAAGTGTTATCACCCGAATGTGAGGAAGGTCACACCGGGGTGCTATGCCTTGCACCATTTGGTGGATCACACCTTCCAACACACTACCACACATATATATTCTAGGCCCACATGCAAGTTTTGGTGGGATTCTGGTGCTCCGGCAGGTCTACCCCCTGAAAACGGCGGTCTGTGGGCCCCCGACGGTCTACCCCCCTAGATTTCTCCGTGCGAGGTTCCACCAACATAGTTTTGCATAGGTTTAGGTTTCTTTAGGCATTAGCCAAATGGAAAACCAGGTTTGATACCCTTTGGCACATTCTAGCCTCCGGTATACTCGCAGCGGGACACTTCAGCCCACACGTCCAGTAATCTTCTAAGTGTTATCGGCCGAAAATGAGGAAGGTCACACCGGGGAGCTATGCCTTGCACCATTTGGTGGATCACACCTTCCAACACACTACCACACATATATATCCTAGGCCCACATGCAAGTTTTGGTGGGATTCCGGTGCTCCGGCAGGTCTACCCCCCTAGATTTCTCCGCGCGAGGTTCCACCAACATACTTTTTCATAGGTTTAGGTTTGTTTAGGCATTAGACAAATGGAAAACCAGGTTTCACATACGTCAACAAGTTTAACCTACTAATTATACTATTGAATTCTAGGAAAAGATGGTTCAGAAAATACAAAAACAACTTCGGAACGAAACAAAACGCCTGGAGAAAGAGGAACAACATATGAAGAAAACATAGGTGGGCACACACACACAACACTCAACATAGGTACTCAACATATATGAGTACACACACAGTACTCAACATAGGTACTCAAACTAACTATGACCAGGTCCTAAGCCGCGCGGTGCTGAGCCGCGGACGCTCTGCTTCCAAAGAGCCGGAACCATGAGAGACTCGCTCACGTCATAAGGATTCTGAAGTAGCAACCAATGCCTGTTATTTGTATTATCGAACAAATACATGTAGCGAAGGACGTGCTCGTCCTCCTCCCTGATACGGCAACGTACCACCTCCTCGGGGGCCGGCGCTCTCTGCACATTCCGTGGCCAATACCACCAAAGAAGATCTGGATCGACGATGCGACCTGGATCCCCCACCAAGGTCCGCGCCCCGGAAGGTAGCTCCTCCCAGTGCCAGCCTGGCGGATGCCAGTCCCGGACATCTCCATCCGGGTTGATCAAAAGGGGCATCGGAAAGGCCGGCACGGAGGAGAAGCAGCGCGTGGAGTAGAGACGGCGGCGCGTGGAGGAGGGCGACGGGTTGGCTCGAACCGGGGATGAGGTCGTGGGTATTTATGCCCAATTAGGAACAAGCACACAGATCGTGTGTTTCCTTCGAGCGTTTGTGAGCCGTTGGATCAGCGGTGTGTTTCTTTCTGGCGCTTGTGAGCCGATCGATCAGCGGGCATGTAGTATGTCCAATCAGCATCAAGCACACGGATCGTGTGTTTCCTTTGAGCGCTTGTGAGCTGTTGAATCAGCGGTGTGTTTCTTTGGAGCCCTTGTGAGCCATTGGATCAGCGGTATGTGTTTCTTTTGAGGGGTGAGCTGTGGGCCCCTGGCGGTCTACCCCCCTAGATTTTTCCGCGCGAGGTTCCACCAACATACTTTTTCGTAGGTTTAGGTTTGTTTAGTCATTAGACAAATGGAAAACCACGTTTGGTACCATTTGGCACATTCTAGCCCCCGGTATAGCCGCAGCGGGACAGTTCAGCCTACACGTTCAGGAATTTTCTTAGTTTTATGGCCCGAATGTGACGAAAGTCACACCGGGGAGCTATGTCTTGCACCATTAGGTGAATCACACCTTCCAACACACTTCCACACATATCGTAGGTCCACATGCAATCTTGCTGCTGCTTGGATCCAATGCCTGTTTAAAATGGGTAGGCTTCTCTCTCGACGGACCAAGGCGACGACGAACTTCTCACCAGTTTTTATTGCAGCAGAAAGAGTGAAGCGGAGCCGGCACGCTGTGCAAGTGGGCGCTCTCCTGTGCGCTGCTGCATGGCTGAGGACGACGGCGACCAGCTGCAGAAAAAATAAACAGAAAACATAAGAAACACACGGTTTATATAGGGTCATGTGGCTGATCCAACACTGGTTTTTCCCATCCGGAAGCTTGCGCATCCGTCTTGCATCGTCGTGAGCAGCAAATCGACCTTCGATCCAAGCAGCCGCAAGACTTCTCTGATGATCTAATGACCGTCACAAAAAGTGTTGGGAATGTTGTAGATCATCAGAGAGCCTTGCAGCTGCTTGGATCCGACCGAGGGGCATGGCTACCACTTCCACCACCACCACTCCCACCTCCTCGGCAATTCATCATTGTGTCACCCTAATCCAGTGGTTGGATTCAACCTACCTGAGGGCTTGTGTTTCCAACATCGTCGTTGTTTTGTCCTTATTCACCGACCTACAGGAGGTGGCTCCAATGGCTGGCCGGCGAACAAGGACAAACACAATAATGCCAGGGAACATGCCAGCAGGTAGGCTAAATCCAACCATTGGGTTCGGTGACAAAGGTAGAAACTTGTTGTGTGCCGTTCGCTGCAGGGACATCGCTATTTATAGGCGATTAGAAGGTGTACCTGTGGATGAGGTGGGAGTGCAGATCTAACAGCTCACAAGCCCTCAAAAGAAACACACCCCTGATCCAACGGCTCGCAAGAGCTCGAACGAAACACACGATCCGTGTGCTTCTGATCCAACGGCTCACAAGCGCTCGAAGGAAACACACGATCCGTGTGCTTCCGATCCAACGGCTCACAAGCGCTCGAAGGAAACACACGACCCGTGTGCTTCCGATCCAACGGCTCACAAGCGCTCGAAGGAAACACACGATCCGTGTGCTTCCGATCCAATGGCTCACAAGTGGTGCATGGCAAAGATAGCGGACGACGCACGACAAAGAAGCAGGGACGGTAGTCTGTGGGCCCCCGGCGGTCTACCCCCCTAGATTTCTCCGCGCGAGGTTCCACCAACATACTTTTTCATAGGTTTAGGTTTGTTTAGGCATTAGCCAAATGGAAAACCAGGTTTGGTACCCTTTGGCACATTCTAGCCTCCGGTATACCCGCAGCGGGACACTTCAGCCCACACGTCTAGTAATCTTCTAAGTGTTATCGGCAGAAAGTGAGGAAGGTCATACCGGGGAGCTATGCCTTGCACCATTTGGTGAATCACACCTTCCAACACACTACCACACATATCCTAGGCCCACATGCATCTTTTGGTGGGATTCCGGTGCTCCGGAGCTCATACCCTCGAAAACGGCGGTCTGTGGGCCCCCGGCGGTCTACCCCCCTAGATTTCTCCGCGCGAGGTTCCACCAACGTACTTTCTCATAGGTTTAGGTTTGTTTAGGCATTAGAAAAATGGAAAACCAGGTTTGGTACCCTTTGCACATTCTAGCCTCTGGTATACCCGCAGCGGGACACTTCAGCCCACACGTCCAGGAATCTTCTAAGTGTTATCGGCAGAAAGTGAGGAAGGTCACACCGGGGAGCTATGCCTTGCACCATTTGGTGAATCACACCTTCCACCACACCTACACACATATCCTAGGTCCACATGCAAGTTTTGGTGGGATTCCGGTGCTCCGGCGATCATTCCCCCCCGAAAACGGCTGTCTGTGTGCCCCGGCGGGTCTACCCCCCTAGATTTCTCCGCGTGAGGTTCCACCAATGTACTTTTTCATAGGTTTAGGTTTTTTTAGTCCATGGACACATGGAAAACTAGGCTTGGCACCCTTTGGCACATTCTATCCTCCGACATAGCCGCGGCGGGACACTTCATCCTACACGTCCAGGAATTTGTTAAGTGTTATCGCCCGAAAGTGAGGAAGGTCAGACCGGGGAGCCATGCCATGCACCATTTGGTGAATCACACCTTACACCACACCTCCACACATATCCTAGGTCCACTTGCAAGTTTTGGTGGCATTCCGGTGCTCCGGGGGTAATTCCCCCCTTGAAACGGCTGTCTGTGGGCACCGGGTGGTCTACCCCCCTAGATTTCTCCACGCGAGGTTCCACCAATGTACTTTTTCATAGGTTTAGGTTTGTATAGTCCATGGACACATGGAAAACTAGGCTTGGCACCCTTTGGCACGTTCTAGCCCCCGGTATACCCGCAGCGGGATAGTTCAGCCTACACGTCTAGAAATTTTGGCGAATCACACCGGGGAGCCATGCCTTGCACCATTTGGCGAATCACACCTTCCACCACACCTCCAAACATATCCTAGGTCCACATGCAAGTTTTGGTGGGATTCTGGTGCTCCGGCGGTCATCCCCCGCGAAAACGGCTGTCTGTGTGCCCCGGCGGGTCTACCCCCCTAGATTTCTCCGCGTGAGGTTCCACCAATGTACTTTTTCATAGGTTTAGGTTTGTTTAGTCCATGGACACATGGAAAAGCAGGCTTGGCACCCTTTGGCACATTCTAGCCTCCGGCATAGCCGCGGCGGGACACTTCAGCCTACACGTCCAGGAATCTGTTAAGTGTTATCGCCCGAAAGTGAGGAAGGTCAGACCGGGGAGCCATGCCATGCACCATTTGGTGAATCACACCTTCCAGCACACTTTCACACATATCCTAGGTCCACTTGCAAGTTTTGGTGGCATTCCGGTGCTCCGGGGGTAATTCCCCCCTTGAAACGGCTGTCTGTGGGCACCGGGTGGTCTACCCCCCTAGATTTCTCCACGCGAGGTTCCACCAATGTACTTTTTCATAGGTTTAGGTTTGTATAGTCCATGGACACATGTAAAACTAGGCTTTGCACCCTTTGGCACGTTCTAGACCCCGGTATACCCACAGCGGGACAGTTCAGCCTACACGTCCAGAAATTTTCTAAGTGTTATGGCCGGAATGTGAGGAAGGTCACACCGGGGAGCCATGCCTTGCACCATTTGGTGAATCACACCTTCCACCACACCTCCACACATATCCTAGGTCCACATGCAAGTTTTGGTGGGATTCCGGTGCTCCAGCGGTCATTCCCCCCCCCGAAAACGGTTGTCTGTGTGCCCCGGCGGGTCTACCCCCCTAGATTTCTCCGCCCGAGGTTCCACCAATGTACTTTTTCATAGGTTTAGGTTTGTTTAGTCCATATAAACATGGAAAACCAGGTGTGAGACTATTTGGCACATTCTAGCCCCCGGTATACCCACGGCGGGACAGTTCAGCCTACACGTCCATAAATTTTCTAAGTGTTATGGCCGGAATGTGAGGAAGGTCACACCAGGGACCCATGCCTTGCACCATTTGGTGAATCACACTTTAAACCACACCTCCACACATATCCTAGGTCCACATGCAAGTTTTGGTGGGATTCCGGTGCTCCGGCGGTCATTCCCCCCCCCCCCGAAAACGGCTGTCTGTGTGCCCCGGCAGGTCTACCTCCTAGATTTCTCCGCGCGAGGTTCCCCCCCAATTGTCATGTATCAAAAAAATCATCCTAGTGTATGGAGTAGGAAGTATTATTAATGCATATTGTCTAGAGATATATACACAACAAAATATTACCTCCTTAAATTTCTCAAAATTCTGAGTATCCAACTCGGTATTAACTTGGGGTATGAAAAGCAGCTTTCATCGAGGTACAAGTTTTCCGATTGGACACCTCTAAACCTATATGTGCATGAAGTGGAAAATATAATGATATCAGTACTTTTGTATAGAACAAGGGTAAGAATTAAAATGGTGAAATTCTTTTTAAAACATGTTTGCGGTGCAAAGGCGCACGACAAAGGTGGAGTTGCACGGCAAAGTGCTACGCGGCGCACGGCAAAGCCCTAGGCGCACGGCAAAGGCCTCGAAGTGCACAGCAAAGTAGTATCGCACGACAAAGCTGTCGAAGCGCACGGCAAAGTCGATTCGCACGGCAAAGCCCAATTATTGGGCAAACCCTACCTGACCGCGGTCGTCGTTCCGACAAGGTGAGCCCACTCCACCCTATTTTCCCTCTCCCTCCTCCACCCTGCACGCCGATTCGCACGCGTTGCCGCCGCCACCCTGCACGCCACCGCCCGCTCAACCTCCTCTCCCTCCTCCGACACCCCCACGCGACGACGCCGACCCGCCGCCCCCGCCCCGTCCCGCCGCCCCGTTCCGCCCTAGCCCCCCCGCCCTGGCCCCGTCCCGCAGCCCCTGTCCCGACGCCCCCGCCCCGCCCTAGCCCCCCCCCCCGCACTCCCCGGAACCACCCAGCCCCTCGTCGAGCTCGTCCCTCCCCCTGTTGCCTGCAGCTGCTCCTCGCGCGAGCTCGCTTGGAGCTCCTCGCGCGCCTGCGCCCAGGTAGGTCGCGTCCGCCCCTCTGTTTGTAGTGTAGGATTTGTATTTTTTTCCTTTTGAGTAGATGTAGTGTAGGATTTGTAGTGTAGGATTTATTTAGGGTAGGATTTGTTTAAAATAGGTTAAAAATAGGCCCATATAGAAAAAAAATCATTTTAGTGTAGGATTTGTTATATCACTTTTGTAAATTTAGTGTAGGATTTGTTAAATAGGATTTTTTAGTGTAGGATTTGTTATACCGCTATTGTAAATTTAGTGTAGGATTTTTTTAAATAGGTCAAGAATATGCCAATATGGCAAAAAAATGAGGATAATGTGCTGCAAGGAAATTCTAAGTGAAAGTGGTCAAATAAATTATTTTTTTGCACTTCAATTCTTATGTGGTGAAGTAATATTGTTGTAGCACTATTGTAAAAAAATTGTGTTCACTTGCATGACTAATTCATTTTCTCTCTATGCAGGCAATGCTTCGAGGTGGACACGGGGGGCGGCGTCGCGGGGGTGTTTGACGGGGCGTTCCAGATCTTCTTCGCCGATTCGGTCACGCGTCTAGGGTATGAATCTCGCACCTATGTACCTAGGTTTTATATTTGTGTCTAGATCACCAAGTATGTCGCGTTACCTAGGCGTCTATTCCCGGTCGTAAGGGTTACGCGAATAAATATGCATTAGTGGTCTCGCATATTATGAACCGTAACTCTTAAGGCATTTATCGGGACAGTCGGCGGATCTGTAGATTGAGTACGTTCTCCCTGCTCTACCCTGATCCGAGACAGGATTTCGGCAGCGCCTCCCCGTTGTTCTCCGGATGCACATTACTATCAGCTTTTTTTTGCCGAGACGTGTATCGGGAGAGCAGCGGGGAGGTGCTACCGAAATTCTGTCTCAGGCCGAAATTCCGTGCTTATGGAAGCTCCCTTACTTTGAGGATCTCGAGCTCCCGCATAACATTGATACAATGCACACCGAGAAGAATATCAGTGATGCAATTTGGAGCACCGTGTGGGGTACTGATAAGACGAAGGATAACACAAAGGCTCGAATTGATCAAGAAAAATGGTGCGATAGGCCAAAGTTGAACATGCAGCCACCTGATGGCACCAAAAAAACATGGACTAAGCCACATGCTCCGTTCTGCCTTACAAAGGCCGAAAAAATGGAGGTCTTCAATTGGATGAAGCAGAGTTTGTTTTTCCCTGATGGGTTCGCAGCCAACTGGATGAGGAGTGTGAATGTGGAAACGTTGCGAGTACAAGGACTCAAGAGTCATGACTACCACGTATGGCTTGAGCGGATAATGCCGGTGATGATTCGAGGCTATGTCCCCGAGAAGACTTGGTGAGTGCTTGCGAGGTTGAGCTTTTTCTTCCGCCAGATTTATGCTAGGGAGTTAGACATTAAAGTGATGGAGAGGCTAGATAAAGAGGCACCCATGTTGCTTTGCGATGCAGAGAGGATATTTCCTCCGGGGTTCTTTAATCCGATGCAACATATGATCCTGCACCTCGCGGATGAGTGCATAAAGGGTGGACCGAATTGGTGCCGTTGGCAGTATCCGCCCGAGAGAGAAACACAAAAGCTTCGTAAAATGACAGGCAATAAATGCAAGATCGAAGCATCCATAGCCGAGGCAGTCGTTAACGTGGAGGTGGCAAACTTCACCACTAAGCACTATGATCCCAACATTCCCACAAAGCACAACCCGGTCCTCCGTTACAATGCCGCCAACTTTGAAGATGTACCCAAGCTTAGCATCTTCATAGGGCTTGGTGGCAAATCAAGTGGCTTGAAGCCGTACCCAACGAGTGTACATTAGCGGGAGTTGATCCACTCGTATGTCTTGAACACCATGGTGGAAGTGAAGCCGTACATCAAGTAAGTGCTAACCATTTAGTTATTCGCAAACATTCACTCGTATGTTTGTGGCTAACACTTCCTCTTTTCATTGGTATAGACGATTCACGGCTAAATATTGGAAGTACCATAGGGAACCTACCCCGGAAGAATCCAAGCATATTTTCGATAAGGGCGGTGTTCACGGTTTCAGCAGCTGGTTCTATGGTTTGGTACTACCTTATCCAAATTTGCTTGCACTGCCGACATTTGTTGGTCATATATCATTCTAAACTTCTCGTGCTAAACTTGTCGGCAAGAACTGACAACGAGATGAATCCCTTGCTAAGAAATGTTGCTAGGGGCTTTAGCCATACCGTCGACTCGTTCAAATCTTATGACATGAACGGGTATCGCTTCCAGACCCATGAATACACAACAAACCGACCCAACAAGAAGACAATAAATAGCGGGGTGGTATGTCAAGGTGATGATGGACTCCATTACTATGGAAGAGTCGAGGGTATATACGAGCTGAATTACGGGTTTGACAAAGGGCTAAATCCCGTCGTATTCAAATGCCATTGGTTCGACCCACGTCGGGTGAGACGGGATCCTGAAATTGGATTGGTCGAAGTTGAAAGAAGCTCTGTTTATAAGGGAGAGGACGTGTACATTTTGGCTACCCAGGCCTTCCAAGTATTCTATCTCCCGTACGCGTGCAAAAACCCGACAAAACGTCTACAGGGATGGGATGTTGTGATGACGGTACCTTCACGCAACATGCCACCCCTGCTAAACAAGGACGATTACCACCCCTCAACAAAGAATGTCGAGTTTTTTCAAGAAGAAGGGCTCCCCAGTCATTTCACTTTCGACTTGCCGGCCGTTGATGACATGGTCGTAGACGATGAACAACCAGAAGATGCAGGTATGGAGGAAGACAATGCAGAATATGAAGCTGAGGATGCTTGTGACAATCAAGACCTGAGTTTGCTCGAGGCGTTCAAATCAGGCCGTGACCTCGCTCCAAATGGACCACCTCCAGGTTTCATCGATGATTATTGGTTCGCCGAGCCTGATGACGATGATGAAACATGTGGTCCAATTACGGATGTCGACATAGGCTACTGATCTATGTAGTTGTAATTGTGAGGCTAGCCTATTTGTAATAACTCTGTGTAATAGTTGCATTTGTGTAATTGTGAAGCTAGCCTATTTGTAATATCTCCGTGTAATAGAACTATGTGCTATGTTTGTGAGAACACTATGCTATTTGTTGCTTTTACTAATAATGTTCATCTATTTGCATCATTGTTGCTTTCACTAATATTCATCTACTTATATCTTTGTTGCTTTTGCTGATATTCATCTGTTTACATCGCATACTAATAAACCACTCTTTTCATTGTGTTTCCAGGTGATTGAAACATGCCGCCAAGAAAAGGCAAAAAGGGAGCTTTAAAACAAAAGCTGAAGAAATTGGGTGAGCTTGCAGGAGTTTCAGGTGGTTCGAGGCAAGAACCTCCTCCTAGCCCTTCTCCTAGCCCCCTCCAGCACGTAGGAAGAATGCCCAACCACGGCGGCGAGGTCGTAGCCCTTCTCCTAGCCCTCCCCCAGCCGATGGTGATGATGATGACACTACCAGGAAAAGCATTATAGGGAGGTTGCCTGTCTGTGGTGCACCGTTAATCCATGCGCCACAAAAAATAATTCTGTGGCGCATGGCTGTCGATGCACCACAGAAATTTGAACATTCTGTGGCGCATCATTAGCACATGCGCCACAGAATATCAACTTTCTGTGGCGCACGGCACGCCATGTGCCACAGAAAGGGAGAATTCTGTGGCGCACCAGTCTTCATGCGCCACAGAATATGCGTGGGCCCCACCTTCAATCAGCGGGCCGTGGTCCATCTCGGCCTTTTCTGTGGCGCACCGTGGCTGGTGCGCCACAGAAATTCATCTTTCTGTGGTGCATGGAGAAGGATGCGCCACAGAAAGTTGAATTTCTGTGGCGCACCAGTCACGGTGCGCCACAGAATAGCTACTTTCTGTGGCGCATCAGGGCCCGTGCGCCACAGAATGTGGACGCCCAGATCTACAAAAAGGTGGTAGACCACCTTTCCCCATGTGACCCCCTTCTTCTTCCTAGCTCCCATCTTACTAACCCGAGCTCCTTCTCTCTCCCATGCCATTTTGACCATCCTATTCTCCATTATTTGTTATTAAACCTACCACAATTTGATATATAATTGGTGAGGGCTTGGGGAGAGTCTCCATATATATTCTCCTCCTCTCTTTTTGTCCACTATTTTCTCTCCATCACCACACACTCTCTCTCATCGATCACGGTCACGTCTCGGCAACGGATCTAGATCTACAAGGTGGGTATTGGTGTATGGATGTTTGTTGAAGGCATGAGAAACTTGTCGGCGGGCGATTTACACGTATATGCATGAAACTTGTGTGTGTGGTTTGATTGAATCTTTGCATGTTGTAGCTTGCGCCGGCGTGGTGCATGGATGTTTGCCGAAATGTTGATTCATTTCCATTTCGGTGAATTTTTGCACCACCCATATGTCCTACTTTTAGGGGAAGTCATGCCGAATTTTTCCGTCGAACATTTCCGACTTCCCGCATGAGAAGCTTGTATGTGTGTGAGCATGTTGCGATTACTTAATTCTAATTAATAACACATACTCTGTATGTATACCGCGTAGGCGACCATGGTCATCAAGATGAGCTCGGGTCGAATCGACAACTACAAGGAAGAAGCGAAGGCGGAAATGAGACGGTGCAACGGGCGCCAGATACGATGTCCGTGTCGAAGTTGCAAACTTGTGAGATGGATCGACCCTGATTCCGGACAATTGGAGGAACACCTGCTTAGGCGCGGTTTCATGGAAGGCTTCAACCAAGCGCCGACAGCAAATGCTGCGCCTGAAGACGAGGGCGGGCAAGATGATCGTGACGACGGAGATGCCGACATACATGGTCATGATTGTGGTGGAGAAGACGTTGACACGCCGCAGAGCTCGCTAATGTCGGCCTTGATGGATTCTCATGTTCAAGAACTCCTCCTGAAGAACGCGAACACCGATAGAGAGAAAGCCAAGCTGGCGCAAATGGAGATAGACGGGAATACTCCGTTGTATCCTGGGTGTCGGCCACAGGATACGCGCTTGCAAGTAACGCTTGATGCTCTGGAGATGAAGTCGGAGAACAAATGGACCGATGCGAGCTTCAACAAGAACATGCAATTCTTCCACGAGCGTCTTCCCGAGGGGAACACATTGCCAACTAGTATCGAGGAGGCCAAGAAAGTCGTTTGCCCTCTTGACCTACCGCACGTTAAATACCACGCCTGCGTCAATGATTGCGCAATTTATCGGGGCGAGTACGAGGACCGAACCACATGTCCGGTGTGCGGCCAAGGACGATACAAGAGCCGTGGGAAGAAAGTTCCTCAAAAAGTGGTATGGTATTTTTATATCACTCCCCGTCTGCAGCGGTACTTCGTGGACCCTAAGGAAGCAAAGCTCATGCAATGGCACGCGAAAAGGGAGAAGCCCGAAGAAGATCCGGAGAAGGGCAGGATCCTTACACACCCTTCAGACGCTAGCCAGTGGCAAGAGTTGGACGCCGTCGCCAATTTCGGAGGCGATGCAAGGAACGTCAGGCTCGGTATGAGCACCGATGGACTCAATCCGTTCGGTAACCAGAGTAGCACGCATAGCACCTGGCCCGTGTTTGTATGGCCTTACAACCTTCCCCCGTGGTTGTGCACGAAGCAAAGGTATATACACATGAGTATTCTCATTCAGGGGCCGAAACAAGCAGGTGTCCACATACATACGTATCTCGCGCTGTTGAAAGAGGAGTTAGCCACGTTGTGGGCGACGCCAGTCCGTACGTGGGATGCCCACACTGGAGATTATTTCCCCATGAGAGCCGCGTTGCTCACGACGGTGCAGGACTATCCTGGTTGCGCATATGTATCTGGCCAGGTAGGCCACGGATTCTGCGCATGTGTCAGGTGCATGGATAGGACCCCGCATCTCCAGCTACCAAGGAATCCCGGGTCTTCGAAAACTGTGTACCCAGGGGCTCGAAGGTGGCTTCGCATGGATCACCCGTGGAGAAAACGCGGTGACCTGTTCAATGGTAAGGAGGAGCTCGATGGAGCCCCGAGCCCAAGGAGCGGCACAGAAATCGACGAGCTATTGAGAAATTGGGAGGAGTGGCCCGCGCCGGGAAAGAAACGACCGAAGGTAGATCCGCTGCTGGGTGTATGGAAAGCGAGGTCTGTTTTCCACGACTTGCCGTACTGGAAGGTCCTCAAGATGCCACATAGCCTCGATATGATGCACATTACGAAGAATGTCACCGAGAGTCTGCTTGGCACTCTTTCCAACATGCCGGAAAAGACCAAGGGTGGGATGAAAGCAAGATACGATCTGAAATGCCTTGGTGGAGCACGAGAGTGGGGAGGACGATGGGGAGGACGAGGAGCACGAGGGTGGGGATGACAGTGGGGAGGACGAGCCGCACATGGGTGCGGAGGACGGTGAGGAGGACGAGGATCACCTCTCGGATGACGAGGGGCTTCGGGGTTTACCGCTTGAGCTTGACCCACGCCTAGCTTGGGAGCCGCCGGAGGAGGAGGAGGGGTACGTTGCACGTGAGGAGAGGCTCCAGCCATGTCAGACGAAGCAGTATAGGTGTGGGTATATGCTACTCCCCAAGCTAATACATTGGCCCCACCGCAATGTTGTTCTCGTGCCTGCTGGAAAGAGGTACATACTGATTTTGGCATTTCATTATCGAAATTTTATCATTATCGAAATTTTTATCACATACATACTGATTTTGCCATTTCATTGTGCAGCACGTTTATGCTTGGCGACCCGGATAACGCGCCAACCAAGACCTACGCGAACATCCTTGGAGGCCTACTGAGAAAGTATTTCCCTGGGATTGTCGATCTCCCTGGTGGTGGCCGCGACGTGGCTTGGACTTGGACGCACTACAGCTACGCCGACGATCCTTCCGGGAAGTTCGAGAACATGCAACAGTGGGTTATCCGCCAATTCTGGGTACGTGACTTTTGGCTTCTTAGCATTCAAACACTCCTTGGGAGACAATAGTTGCTCCAATTCCCCTTGTTTTACCTATGTGCATGGTTGCAGAAATACTTCAAGAAGGCTGAGGGTCAGGAAGCGAGGTGCGACTCTACCTTACACAAGTTGTGCAGGGTGAGGGTGACTGGCATGCACTACAATGCACGTTTTCAGTGCGTCCGCAGCTGGCACCGTGAGCGCAATATTTGGATGACAGGCTGATTGTCGGGAAACGCTCATGGCCCCGTGGCAGTACCTGTAGGTATTTGCATTTATGTGTTATTGATTTCCGTATTGCCATGTAGTTTCTGTTCTAATAATGGTTCTATCTTGTGTACGTAGCACCCTCCTCATTATGTCGGGGAAGACAAGGAGTGCTTTCTTGCGATGGTCATATGGTGGACATCCCCCCAGTACCTCGCGAAGCATAAGGAGGGCAAGCTGAAGCGGGCAGAGATGCAAGGTGGATCACATAACCTAGGCAGCAAGAACTTGGCCCTTACCTTTCAGCAAGAGGTAAATGGTTTCTTCATTATTTGATTTCACATTATTGTTAACTTCCGCAAGGGTGTCCCTGATCTTCACTTAATTACATGTACTCTTTTGCAGGAACGTAAGACAGGCGTCAAGCCAAACCCATTTGGCTTTTTCCGAAAGTCGAAGACCAGGACGGAGCCGCATCCTGAGACGAATTCCATGTGGGTCAACGAGATAGCCGAGGCCCAGTGTGGCGTGTACGAGTCAAAGTTCAAGGAGAAGCACGGCGATGCCTCCGACCCAACCGCCGAGGACTTTGACGTTGAGGTTGTGGTGCTTGCGGGAGAAGGCAAGAAGGGTGGCCGCCTATGGATTGGTGACGGGTTAGTCGACCCAAGGACCATTCCATCTCTACACCAGGTACGTCGTGGGCGTACGAGCGAGCAGCCTCGGGTAGAGACCCGCCCACGGGCTTCGGATCTAGCTGTCGAGAGGTTACGGGTATGTTCTTCCTCGGTCCTCTACGCTTCATTACATGTTTTCCATTGCAATGTTAATGACATCGTGACGACACAACGTAGGCGGAGATGGAAGAAAGGGAACGAAGGTACCAAGAGGAGAGGACGCAGATGCAGGAGCAGCTTAGGGAGAGCATGCAGATGCAGAAGCAGATGTATCAGCAGCAACAACATATGATGAGCATGTTTATGAACCAGGCCGTGCTGACTTCCCCACCGGGGAGTCATACTACTCCTCCTGCTTCTGCCTTCAACTGGGTAAGTGGTTAACTTAATATCTCCATCTTATTTTGTCTTGTTTTGTTGTCTAACCGAACTTCAAACATTGCAGCCCTCACCTGATCCAAACATGTTGGCGCTCCTCCAGCGACCACCCGGTCAGAGCCCGGTGACTCCTCTTGCTTCCGCCTTCAACTGGGTAAGTGGTTAACTTAATATCTCCACCTCTTGTCGTATTGAATCACCCTAACATCAGATATTGCTGCAGGGGCCTATTCCGAACAACATGATGCTCACCCAGCCACCGCCCGATCAGACCACGTCTACACCTGAGACGGCCGTCAACAATCTGAACATCATCCGGAGCCTGATGCAGTTTCCAGGTGAGTTATCCTACACTTGTGCCCAACGCGCTTCTAGGTTGTAGAATGCAATGTCACTTGTGCTGCAAGTTGCCATAGTTCATCTACATTCATCACTTGTTGGAAATGTTGCCATTCATCACTTGTTGGAATTGATGTCATCTTGTATTAGTGAACAATGGAGGAATTGAGCCGTGTTGATGCTTGATATGTCTTATATTAGAATTAGAATGTCTTATATTAGTGAACGCAGAGATTCCATGTCTTATACCATGTCACTTGTGAGACAGTTGAATTTACTCTCCATGTGAGCCACTTTAACTTACTCTCATGATTTTTATCAATGTCATGCCACTTGTATACTTTCCATGCCACCATGTTCAATTTCATGTGATTATATCAATTTTAGCCATTACATTCCACTAGGTTCAATATCATGTCAATTTTGGCCATGCCATGCCACTTATATGGATCTATGAACTTGTAGGAGGACAAGGAGATGGAGAAGGAAGTGGACAAGGAAATGACCAAGAAAATGGGCAAGGCTGATATTGTTGATGTATGAACTTGTATGGACATTGCACTTGGTGGATCATGCATGAGACTTATATCATGAGACTTTTTGGGCTTTGTTCTTGTTGGATCATGAGACTTATATGGATTTATATGTTGTTTGGTCTTGAAATGCTTTATATGTGGTATCTGGAATATATTTGGTATATGTCTATTCAAATGCTTTATATATTTGTTTGTATGCGAAATAATGCAAATATAAATAAAACAAAAAATCTGGCGCCCCCTTTGCCGTGTGTATGCACACGGCAAAGGACATATGGTCACCTTTGCCGTGTGCATACACACGGCAAACGAGCCACGCGTCGCCCACCTGTAGTCCTGGCAACATGCTGGCGTCCTGGCAAGTCCTTTGCCGTGCAGGGTTTAGGAGCTGTGCACGGCAATGTTCAAATCTTTGCCGTGCTCGTGCTAGGCGCTGCGCATGGCAATGCCATAGCGCACGGCAATGGTTTAAGGCGCACGGCAACCCTATATCGCACGGCAATGGATCACAGCACACGGCAACGCGTTGTCTCACGGCAATGGCCTTTGCCGTGCGAGGTTGGAAAGACGCACGGCAACGTCAGCTTACGCTGCCGTGTGACCTTTGCCGTGCGAGGCCGCCCGGCAAAGGCTTTGCCGAGCCAAAATTGTCCTTTGCCGTGTGAATTGCCTGCACAGCAAAGAATGATTCTGCCGTAGTGACTTAGTGAACAGGAGATCGTCTCTTGGATGAGATATTTGGTTATAATAACACATTCCTTAGGTCAGAAACCTGTTCAATCGCTTACTTAGTTGAATGAAATAAGAACTCTTTAGGATAAGTTCTCATTGTGATTAGAATGACCAGCAAGAAAGCAGTGATCTTCGAGGTCTCGCTCATAAATCCGCCTTCACTGCAATTCGTTTATTTCGTTCATTAATTTGTCCTGATAGCTACGCAGAGGTCTTTCATTATGATTCCCGTGCTTAATACGTAAAGCAGTTCTTATGTGAATAGTGACATGGTGAATAGCTCCTTATTTTGGGATGAACAACTTCTTCGCAGTCTGTTTTCTGTAGTAGATGTGAACCGAATCCTGCAAATACCCCTATTTTGAAGATTTTGTGGCGTGGAAGTACACTAAACACGGCAGGTTCATAGTCAAGTCTGCATATCACATTCAGTGGAGGCACAGCTTTAGTCCACCTGCGGGTCAGTTGGCTCTGCCAGGTTCGTCGACAACTAATCCAGTTTGGAAGGTCCTTTGGCAGATGAAAATTGCAAGTAAAATTAAAAAAATTATGTGGCGAGCTCTACATGGAATTTTGCCTCTTAAATCAATTCTCGTTAATATACATGTCGGAATTAGTGGACAGTGCCCAGTTTGCTTAATTGCTGCGGAGGATATTCTACACCTACTTTTCCAATGCAATCCGGCTCGTGAGCTATGGGAGTCTTTGGGATAAACCATGGTAGTTGATCAAGCTTCCTTGGCTGACCGATCGGGATCATTGGTACTAGAATTTTTACTCACCCAACCAAACAATACACTCCCAGGTTTTGCTAGTTTGGGACTGAAAGAGGTTGTTGTGATCGAATGTTGGTACCTGTGGTGGGTTAGACCTTAGACGGCGGCGAACACATGATGAATTGGTCCCTCCGTTCAAGTGTCGCATGTCTATTCTCTCCATAGCAGCTAATGCATCAAAATCAGTTTCAGTTCCGAACCCTGGACAATTGATTAAACCAAATGTGAGCCAAATAAAGATTAATGTGGATGCTTCTTTTCACTATGACAGCTTTTTAGGGGCTACGGGCATCGTCGCGCGTGATCATAAGGGCCACTTCATAGCCGCATCGTCGATGTACATCTCAAGCGTGGCGTCGCCGGCGGTAGCTGAAGCGCTTGCTATGAGGGAAGGTTTAGCCACTAGTGGAGACTGGACCTATTGTCCCGGGCCGTGAGGGCATTTTGTCGCATTTGGCCAACCGCGACAGCGGAGGCGGGACTAATGGTCCAACCATTAGTCGCGGACCTGTCACCAGCCGGGACAAATGGTCCTCATCCTGGGCGTGCTAGGGGGCAGAACCTTTAGTCGCGGTTCGTATAACGGGCCGCGACTAATTGTTATCTGCCGCGGCAGAAATTTGGGCACTTTCTGTGCCGCGGCAGAGAGTTCATTTTGGTTAGGGTTTAGGGTTTACTAATTCTCTGCCGCGGTAGAAATTTGGGCACTTTCTGTGCCGCGGCTGAGAATTCATTTTGTTTTATTTTATTCATTTATTTTCTTTTCTTCATTTCAAAATAGTTTTCGTATATTTCTACGCTACCACATACAGTACACTAGTAGAAAAAGGGGCATTGGTCCCGGTTCCAAAGGGGCATTGGTCCCGATTCATACATACAAACATAAGCCCACACGTCGAGATCACGTTCAAGTTACTAGACCGACATCACGTTTCTCACACGTCCAGATCACGTCAATTACATTGGAGGCAAAAAATAATTGCTTTTGTGATAAAATTCTCCAGTTTTCTTCAGGACCTCCGAGTTCAAAAATCCCGCCAATTCCTCTTGAATTGCTTTTAGGCGCTTCGCTGGTATGAGCTGGTCCCGCATTCGCTCCATCTAGATCAATATGAATATGTGAGTTGTTTATAACTGTATATATGAAATCATAATAAAATAATTTATGAATGGAACTCAACACAATATGGTAATAAAAAATTGCGAAGAGTGTATACATACATAAGCTGTTCTTTGTTCTCTATTCCGCTCACTGACAAAAGAGCGCATGTACTCAAAAACGTAGTATGCACATAAATTTGTCCCCTGTTGCTGCCTCTCACACCACTTTACAGAAAATAGAATTTAATCAAATAATAATCAATCATGATAATGGTATTGAAACTACAATTAAAGAGTTGTGCGGACCTATATATATAGTACTACTTACCTTGGTGGTATAAAAATACAACTTCGGTTTCCATTCCCCTGGAACCTTCACGATGAACCGTTTCCAAACCCTGGCCGCCAAAAGAAAATGATTAAAGGAGTTATTAATTACTTGATATTATAAAATGAATCAAAGAGGACGATATAGAGCGATAATGATTAAAATTACCTCTGGAGCATATCTTGCAAGCTTTGGTACTCTTCCATGTTTTTCCTTAACGAGTCCATGACTTGAACGACTCCTTGGTCAACTCTAATGATTAGCATAATCCAGTGGGAACTGCGCACGTTTATATGTCCATGACTCATCGATTACATTAAACATGGAGTAAGCAAAATATAATGTGTAGAAGGTACAGTAAAACTCACTGGAAGACGTAAGGAAAAAGCATTTCTGCGCAAGTATTTAGTTTCACTAACCACCGGAACAAGCTATTCTCTGTGTCCTCGGGATGGTTATTTATGGTCACTTCATTAATATAATATGGGTCAATGAACCCGATGTCAAAGATGCGGCGTTCCCTGCATTTGACAATTTTCATTCTACAGTATAAAAGAATGTAGTGAGGTAATTACAGGCAATGAACGAGCAGAGCTAGAGACTTAATTAAATTGCAGAAATAAATCACTTACAAACAATAGCAACTGACGAGGGATTTGTCGAGGGAGTCTTGATTGAATAACTGAAAAATTTCAGAAAACGGAATATACATCGCGTCATCCGTGAAGTAATGCTCTTTCTTATATGACACCCAGAAGTACTCATGCCCGGCCGCTACGGCTTTCTCGTACCACAGATGCAATCAACGCAATTGTGTTGTTAGAGAATTGACCTCCTCAGGTCTGACCAGGGACTTCCCGTAGACATATGTCCATGCATACTAATACTTCTGGGGGCCGCCTATGGTGGCAGTGTCGTGGTGAACTTTCTTATCGGATATCACCTTCAGCGGGGAGATCGACTGTTTTGCCTATTCTCCGAGCTGGGCCACGTTTTTCCCGCATTTTGCCGCCTTGAACTGCTCCTTCTTTAGGCGATCTGCCGCCTCCTTCTCCTCCTGCATCCGCTGCCTCTTTAGGCGATAGGCAGCCTCCTTCTCCTCCTGCTCTTGACTAATTGTCTTCTCCAAAACACGATCATAGTCATCTCGCAATTTAGGCGGCTCTGGCTGGGGACCCGTTAGATTTTTTATAAATTTCTCAACTTTTTCTGCTGGTATTATCTCTTTAGGCGGGGGCTGTTTCGGAGCTAATTGTCGGGCCACATCGGCACGCACCGACTCCTCGAGTTCCTCTGGAGTTAAGTCGTACGATCTCTTTGGAAGAGGCTTTAGCAACTCGCGTTCTGCTCGAGTTAACTTATCTGCACGCGTCGATGTGAAGCATAGTTTCTGCTTTGACGAGAAGGTCTTAACAAGGGGCGGAATCGATGGACGGGACGTCGCGGGCGATGGACTCACGACGGATGGGGCATCGAGGGATGGATCTTGATGTGGGGAGGATGGATCTTGTGGGGGTGGATCTTCATGAGGTGGGGGGGATGGATCTTTAGGTGGGGGGGGGGGGGATGGATGTTGAGGGGGGGGGATGGATCTTGAGGTGGGGAGGATGGATCTTGTGGGGGTGGATCTTCATGAGGTGGGGGGATGGATCTTTAGGTGGGAGGGATGGATCTTGAGGTGGGGGGGATGGATCTTGAGGTGGGTGGGATGGATCTTGAGGTGGGGGAGATGGATCTTGAGGTGGGGGTCTGCTACTCGGAGGAGTCAAGTTTGGAAACACGATGTTTTTCTTGTTCCAGAGAGCGATACCCTTCTCGACTTCTCCCAGTGTCTTCTCGCCGTCACCTCCAGGAATGTCAAGTTCCAGATTAGCATATAACGACACAACTTCATCCACACGACACGAGCATAGCCAGGTGGAATCCCTCCGAGATGGTAGCTTGCTCCAGCTGGATTAGGTAAAGCATAGCCGACCGCCACCTTGAAAGACACGTTCTTCATTGACATGCGTAGCTCACAGTCTGTCTTCTCCGTGATATCATCCACGGGGTAGTGAGCCGCTGGCGGTTGGAATTCAGAATTTTCTACATGCGTGGAACCCACGCTGCTTTTCCGCTGATCAGATGGGGCGGCTTCGACATGACCTTCTAGCTGCAGCTGAGATGCCTTTTGCTTACTAATTGAGTCTAGTTGCTCCTGCTGCTGCTGCACCTTGCGTTCCAGTGCTGATAACCGGTCAGACTCCTTCTTCTTTTTTCTCTGACGGCTTCTATAAGTATGAGCGTCTTCCGGAAAACCTTGCTTCAAGGTGACACCGGCTCCATAGCCTCGTAATCGTCCAACGTGTTCAGGATTCCCGAGTGCTAGTGACAGCTCGTCATTCTCTCTGTCGACCACGTACTCTCCCCTTCGAACTTTATCTATTGCGTCCACGAGTTGTTTGGTTATATACTCAATTTTTTCCTTCCATTTTCCCTGAGCAACAATCAGCCCTGTCTGTGGGTCCAACCCTGCCCCATGCGCGAACAACCAAAACTTGGACCTCTCGGGCCAGTCATGTGTCTGTGGAATGATCCCGTTATCAAGTAGTCGTGCTTCCAAGGCTTCCCACTTAGGCACGGCAGCCCTGTAGCCACCTGCCCCCAAACGGTGGTGATATTCCTTCTTCGCAGCATTTAACTTATTCTGAACCGATCGGGCCACAGCGGCCTCCGATTTTCTTTGCTCCACAAATGTTGACCACTGCTGTTGTATCTTCACTAGTGGTCCAGTGAAAACTGGATCTTTCTTCTCCGCCTTTTGATAAGCTTTCCATAAGTTTTTCTTCCAGGTCCGGAATTGTTCGGCCATCTTACTAAGAGACCACTCCTTCACTTTTGTCTTCAAGTGCTCGGGTAGATCTGGCGGTAGGCTGACCTTTGTCAAGAGCGTGTCCCAACACAATTTTTTTAGTCCCTCGTCGACATAAGTAGTTGGGTTGTTTTCATCCTTCGGCTGAATCCATTCTTCAAGGTTGATCGGGACAATGTCCCTAACAATAACCCCACATTGATTAATGTATTTGCGGCGGCAATCTATGGGTTCCAAAGGTTCGCCACTAGCACTAACTTGGTCGATCACTATCCTATGACCCTCCTTCAACGGCTTCGTTGGGCCTCGTTTCGGCAATGCACTAGATGCGGATGATCCGGAGGGCTAAAAGAAAAAAATGGTTCGTTAATAACAGCAATACAACTCAAATAATACATCTAGTGTGATCGATGTACAGAGGCTTAATATACCTCGCCAGAGTTTGTTCAGGGCACTTCCCCCTCTCCACCATTTTCTTCTTCCGGAACCCCCTCACCGGAATCGTTCAGAAATTGGGAGCCGTAATCTTCTGCGGTTACGGCATCTTCTTCACCGACAGGCACGGACGCACGTCCTGCTATAATTTGGAGCATTTGCATTTCGCACTCCTCGTCTCTGTCGACGACGTCCGGAAAATTTGGATCCATCTAGATACATCCGTGAATAAACAATCAACACATGTCGAGGGCTTAGATACAACAAATATAGAGAGAATATAATGCTATCCGACATGATTTTTATCCATGAAAATTGCATCGGTATCAGGAAGGTTTGATCCTCAGGTATAAATAAGAATCTAAATTTGCGTCCGTCGTCGAAAAAATAACTAAAATAGATGGCATAATTTAAATGGTCAACTAACACTAAATTTGCTTACCTAAATGTGCTAACACGAACTCTAACCTAAATTTCTAAACCCTAACCTAAATTGCTAACACTAACTCTAACCTAAATTGCTAACACTAAACTCTAACCTAAATTTGCTAACACTAACACTAACCTAAATCTCTTTTTTTTGCAGTAACAAAAAAATTTGCACTAACCTAAATTTCTACTAACAATTTCCACTAACAAATTTATAGCAACTACAACTATAATAGATGGCATAATTTAAATGGTCAACTAACACTAAATTTGCTTACCTAAATTTGCTAACACGAACTCTAACCTAAATTTCTAAACCCTAACCTAAATTTGCTAACACTAAACTCTAACCTAAATTTGCTAACACTAACACTAACCTAAATCTCTTATTTTTTTGCACTAACAAAAAAAATTGCACTAACCTAAATTGCTTTCTTTCCTCTCGGGGCGGAGCAGCACCAGCACGACGGGGACGGGGAGGCCGGAGGCGGCAGAGCAGCCCGGGGCAGGGGAGGGGAGGGGCGCAGCAGCACGGTGGGGACGGGGACACGGCCGGAGCAGCACCTCGGGGCGACGGCGCGGCAGCACGGGAGCAGCACGGGAGGAGGCGCGGAGCAGCACCAGCACGACGGGGACGGGGAGGCCGGAGGCGGCGGAGCAGCCCGAGGCAGGGGAGGGGAGGGGCAGCAGCAGCACGGCGGGCACAGCAGCACGGCGGGGACGGGGACGCGGCCGGAGCAGCACCTCGGGGCGACAGCGCGGCGGCACGGGAGCAGCACGGGCGGAGGCGCGGAGCAGCACCAGCACGACGGGGACGGGGAGGCCGGAGGCGGCGGAGCAGCCCGAGGCAGGGGAGGGGAGGGGCGCAGCAGGACGGCGGGTACGGGGACGCGGTCGGAGCAGCACCTCGGGGCAACGGCGCGGCGGCACGGGAGCGTGGAGGCGGAGAGGCACGAATTTGGGGACTTGGTGAAAATTTCGGGGCGGAAACCACCCAAATCGACACGGAAAGGACCTTTGGTCCCGGTTCCATCCACGAACCGGGACCAAAGACCCTTTGGTCGCGGTTGGTAACACCAACCGGGACCAAAGGTCTGTCCGGGACCGCGAAATATGCGTGCGAAGCCCAGCGGGCCTTTGGTCCCGGTTCGTGTTAATAACCGGGACCAATGGTCTTTTTTTTTCTTGTTTCTTATTTCTAGTTTCTTTTTCTGTTTCTATTTCTTTTTTGTTTCTTTTTCTGTTTTCCTTTTTTGTTTCTTTTATATACTTTTATTTACATGCTTTTGGAATTGTTTTTTTCTAGTTTATTTTAAATGTTCCAATTTTTTCTACTAACTATTTTCTACTAACAATTTTTTACTAAATATTAATTAACACTACCTAAATTGTGCTATCTAAATGATCTAAATTCTGCTATCTATAAATAACCTAAATTTTGCTATCCAAAATGCTATTTTAACTAAAATTAAGTAAAACTATAACTAAAATTATATCACACACATCTCCCGAAGTTGATAGTTTAGGTCGCAAGTTTTCAAAAGCAAGTAGTAACCTAAACTACGATCACAGACAAGAGAACTACAATGGCGATCACAGACTCTGAAACTAACTTCGACCGGGTCCTGAGCCGCGGGATGCTGAGCCGCCGGCGCTGCGCATCCAAAGAGAAGGAACCCTCACAGGGTCATAGCTCACGTGAGAAGGAACCCTCTGAAGACCACCTACTGTCATACTGTGTATCCAATAGATACATGTAGCGACGGACGTGCTCATCCTCCTCCCTGATACGGCGACGTACCACCTTCTCGGGGGCTGGCTCCCTCTACACCGAGCGTGGCCCACGCGACTGCCACCACAGAAGATCCGGGTCGACGACGTCACCCGGATTCCTCACCAAGCTGCGCGTCCCGGAAGGTAGCACCTCCCAGTGCCAGCCCGGTGGAGCCCAGTCCCGCACATCGCCCCTCTGGTCCAACATGGACATCGTCGCCGAGAACACCTAAGTCAAAAACGCCTAAGTCAAAATTTTGTTACAATGGAAGAGTGATAAGGTTGCAGATATGAGTTTAGATGTGATATGGCAATGGCGGCCAAGCCTACATATATATAGTGAGAAATTACAGGAAGACGAAGGTGGGAAGCGGTGGAAGAAGCACACGGATCGTGTGTTTCCTTCGAGCGCTTGTGAGCCGTTGGATCAGAGTTGTGTTTCTTTCGAGTGCTTGTGAGCTGTTGGATCGTGTGCACACGGATCGTGTGTTTCTTTCAAGCGCTTGTGAGCTGTTGGATCAGGGCCTTTAGTACTGGTTTGTGTTACCAACCGGGACTAAAGAAGCACACGGATCGTGTGTTTCCTTCGAGCGCTTTTGAGCCGTTGGATCAGAGTTGTGTTTCTTTCGAGTGCTTGTGAGCTGTTGGATCATGTGCACACGGATCGTGTGTTTCTTTCAAGCGCTTGTGAGCTGTTGGATCAGGGCCTTTAGTACCGGTTCGTGTTACCAACCGGGACTAAAGAAGCACACGGATCGTGTGTTTCTTTCAAGCGCTTGTGAGCTGTTGGATCAGGGGTGTGTTTCTTTTGAGGGCTTGTGAGTTGTTGGATCTGCACTCCCACCTCGTACACAGTTACACCTTCTAATCGCCTATAAATAGCGGCGTCCCTGCAGCGAACGGCACACAACGAGCGTCTACCTTTGTCACCGAACCCAATGGTTGGATTTAGCCTACCTGCTGGCATGTTCCCTGGCATTATTGTGTTTGTCCTCGTTCGCCAGCCAGCCATTGGAGCCACCTCCTATAGGTCGGTGAATAAGGACAACACAACGACGTTGTTGGAAACACAAGCCCTCAGGTAGGTTGAATCCAACCACTGGATTAGGGTGACACAATGATGAATTGCCGAGGAGGTGGGAGTGGTGGTGGTGGAAGTGGTAGCCATGCCCCTCGGTCGGATCCAAGCAGCTGCAAGGCTCTCTGATGATCTACAACATTCCCAACACTTTTTGGGACGGTCGTTAGATCATCAGAGATGTCTTGCGGCTGCTTGGATCGAAAGTCGATTTGCTGCTGTGATGATATGTAACACTTTTGGGAACCAGCTGCAAGGACTTCTTTGATGATCTGGTATATCACAAACACTTGTTGGGACGGTTGCAGATCATCAGAGAAGTCTTGCAGCTGCTTCGATCGAATGCCCGTTTAAAATGGGTAGGCTTCTCACCAGTTTTTGTTGCAGCAGAAAGAGTGAAGCGGATCTCTAGAAATCATGTTGATCGACCGAATACAAATCAAACGGTTTCACCTGCATACGCCCTACGGTGTTTTGTTCTATCTAGGAATCCTTCAGTTCTACGAGATAAAAGGTTTAATACATTATTACACATCACCACCAACACCCCTTTCTAGTGTGTGTCCCTTTCTTCTTCGTGTGTGTCCCTTTCTTCTGATTGCGCCGCAACCATGGACAATCTTCATCATTCAACCCGATGGTTGGGTCAGTTTTAACCGTGAAGGGGGGAATTTCATGAAAATTATTGTAATCTTCCGACATCATTAAAGTAATTGTAATGCATAGTCCTCATAAAACATACATTAATTGAAACTAACATACAACTATCTAAATAATTTAAATCCAACACCAAATGCGATCAAAATCGCAACTAAGGTAACTACTGAACCAACAACATAATGGTACCAAGCCTCCTGACTAATGGCATATTTTCTAATCTTTTTAATCTTCAAGCGCATTGCATCCATCTTGATCTCATGGGCATGTGCGACGTCGGCAAGCTTGAACTCGTGTTCATCGATGATGTCGGCAAGCTTCAACTCCAATTTCATCTTCTCTTCTAGGCATTGCAGACGAAGATCTTCACTTCTTTCCAATTTTGCTTTCAAATCATTGTTTTATTTTACAAAAAACTCGACAATAGGGTCGGTTGGAATTTCCGGTTCAACTACCTCCTAGATAAAAGTGTCTATGTCAAGTTGGTAGGTATAGTTGTTATAAACACGAAATGAAACAAATAGTTATGAAAATATACCACATCCGAATCATAGACCGGACGAGGGACGACGGGGGCGGATATCAAAACCATGACACTATACATATAAAAAAAACATAAGAAAATTATACAAGAAATAAATATGCTTTTAAATCATACAAATCATTTTTCTTAAAATAGAAGATAAAGAAAAAAGGCTCACCGAGGTGGTGCCGGTGACGAGACGATGCGGGCTATCGACGACGGTGAGGACGGGACGACACTAAAATCCACAAATAATAAATTAATTTGAGCTCAAAATGCATATAAAAAAATTAAACTCTCTAGCTTAGGCATTTCATCAAACACCTTGCTAGCAATACAAAAAATAAAATGAGCTAAAGTTGCAACTTCGGAGGAAAGGATGATGTTGCTAACCCTTGAATAGATGGGGTGCCTTCAATGCTCACAAATGGAGTAGAAAAATGGGCATTTACTTGAGTGAGTGAGAGGAAATGGAGGAGAAATAAGTGATGAACTCGAGCTCAAAAAATGGTGGTGGCCTCGGGTGGAAGAAGATATATGTGCAGGGAAGACCTTTGATCCCGGTTCGGGTCACAAGCTTTTGTCGCGGCTCGTATACCAGGCCACGACTAATGATCGCTGCAGAAATTTGGGCAGTTTTCTTTGCCGCGGCAGAGAATTCATTTTCTTTTCTTTTATTTATTTATTTTCTTCATTTCAAAATAGTTTTCGTATATTTAGACACTACCACACATACAGTACGCTTTTGTATAAATATTCATGATTAAGTAATAATAATTGTTAACAAATAATAATCGTTGATCCACTTGGGCAAATTCAACAAATTTGTAGTCATTTAAATCCTTAGAATGTGTACAACACTTTATAATAAAAGAAATTCATACGAGCAGAAACTTGCTATTGCTGAATATTAGTACGGACCAGAGATAATTAACAATATAAAGGGAAAACAAGGCTAAATAAATCCAAAGATCACAGAACTTTTTATTTCAATCAAACGTCTCACATATGACAATTATTGTTGAGACGATCTAGATCGACACATTGAGACATACGATCACATAGGACTGAAATACTTCGTAGCAATCTCGTAGCCTAGGCGAGCGTCCAGAGCGGCATACTTGATGCGATAAAAGCTCAATGGAAAGTTGCCCCAACCTCTCGTGAGGTCCTCTTCTTCCTCCTTCTTCTCGTCCTCCTTCTTCCTCTTCTTCTTCTTCTCAAGCGATGTGCCAATAGTAAAATTGGCTAGAGTATAGAGACTAGGAAGATTAGGGTGCGATGGGTTAGGGCGAACGGCCCGCTGGAGGTCGACGGCGGACGGAATATGAATTCCGTAAGGCTCCAGCATACGTTGGTCGTTGTTGATAGCCGCGCCGCAGAATTTGATGGTTTTGTCCATCAAGAAGTCCTTGAGGGCCTGCGGCACCCGATCAGCGTGGCAGATATGGAACACCAACGTGTCGGTCGCCACGGAGAGTTGCAGGACGGCGGCACGCTGCCTCTCCTCGGGTGCGGCGTCGGTGAACTCGCAGTCGAGGCCCACGATCTTCATCGGTGCGGCGTCGAGGTAGAGCCTCTTGACGTCGCGGATCCATCTCTCCACGGTTGATGCGCGGAGAGTGACCACGACCTTGAAGTTCATGTTGACGGCGAGGTTCTTGTAGTGGAACACCTTAGAGTAGAGAGATTAGAGTGAGGAGATGGTGCATTTGGCAAATTGCACTGTAGCTCTCTTATATAGAGATAGCAGGGGAGATGAGGAGGCAGTGCTAATTAATCCAACCGTGTTCCCAAAATCCATTAATTTGCAACCTCTTCGTTTCCCCGGCCGTGTGATCAACCTCTTCGTTTCCCCGTGTGATCAACGACCAGCGCGGGAACTCAAAGGCCTTCGAATCACGAATCGTCACGGGAAGGCGCGGGCTTTACTCCCGGTTCGAGACACGAACCGGGACAAAAGGGGGGGCACCTGCTCGCGGCCGCCGCAGACCCCTTTTGTCCCGGCTTGTATCTAAATCCGCGACAAAAACTTCCTAACGAACCGCGACAAATGTTCCGCTGATTTCGGGGCGACGTGGCCTGAACTTTAGTCGCGGGTTGAGACACGGCCGCGACTAAAGCCCCGGGCGAAAGGCCTGTTTTCTACTAGTGCTCTTCTCACAACAACCAACGAATGGTAAGTTGCACGCCGGCGATCGAGCGCCGCCGCAGACTCGCCTCCACCCGCCGTCGTCCGCCGGCCTACCTCCGCCCCGATTCACAGCGAACCAGCCGCAGGGGGCTTTCTCCTTCGCCGTCCTACGCGTTCCCCATCGATGAAGCCAGCGGGGGCGGATACCAGATCCGACGCCGCGGCCATGGATCCCAACGCGTCCTCCACCTCGACGTGCCGCTCTCCCTTGCCGTCTCCCCCGACGGCCCCCTCACGGCCGCATTCTCCCACCCTCCCGTCGCGCCCGCTCGTCATCCGCCTCTTCGTGCTGCCCCCCGCATGCGCTCCGCCTCCAGATCGGCGAGGACCGTCGGTGGCGTCTCCACCGTCGCGCTCTCCTCCGACCTCCGTGAACCCCCCGGGGCGGCCAAGCATGGCCGACCGGAGCCCACCGCGACGCCCACCAGGACGTCCAGAACGGAGGGCCCCGTGCTTCGGCGGCATCCAGAACGGAGCCCCCGCACGGCGGCGTTTTCTTTTTAGTTTCATAAATTCATACCCGTGGCGCACCTAGTGTCGTACGCGTGGCACACGTTAGCCGTGGCGCAGGTTGCAAAGGTGCGCCACGGCTAATTTGTTACTCGTGGCGCACTAGGGAACCTGCGCCACGGCTAATATGTTACCCGTGGCGTGGCAATCCGTGGCGCAGGGCCCTGCGCCACGGGTAAGCAAAACTGGTGTGCCACGGGTAACCTTTTTCCTGCTAGTGTTTGACGAAACATTGGCACAAAAGGCCTAGGGTCAATAGGAATATTGGCCATTATCGCTGACGACTCCTCCGGTGATGAGCTCGAGAGGGGGTTTTCTTGCAGGTTTACTGTGACGATCGAATGCGAGGAGACAGGCTCGAGAGACACGTCGTAGGGCAATAACGTCGCAAATCTCTCAGACAAGAAACTTGCTTGATTTGTGGGGCAGACCCATGGGATTTAAACCAATTAAGGAAAGAGTTGTTAGGCCAAGAGGCCGAATCCGGAGTCAAAAAGGTAGGAAACTTATAAAACAGAAGGAGGGCTGGCAAATTCGGCTTACCAATTAAACTTTGAATTCCCGCCTTTCGATTATACCTGTCCCTATTTTGGATAACATGATCAACTCCATGATTTCCTCCCTTTGACAAAATATGAGCATATGTTGTTTCTTGTTGGATAACATGACTGTCCCAAAATTCCTCCTCATTAATGGAATTTATGGAGTCAAAGATAGCCGATCAAACACTGATCTAGCCTACTTCGAGGGTGGTAGCGAAGAATTTGATGACTCCAAACGATAAAAACCGAAGCATTCTTATTTTCTTATATATATATATATATATATATATATATATATATATATATATATATATATTTGAAACGAGAAACCATACTATTCAGCATCTTGATCAAGATAAAATTTATTTTCTTTAACTTTACAATTTGGGCCACCCTCTCCCATAGATTAATGAAAAAAATCAAAGCTTAATATAGAAACTTTGCCAACATTCTAGATGTCAAATCCCATAGATTTTTAAGCTACCAAAAAGCGGAAAACTCTGTCCCCTAGGGCGATGACATGGAAAAGCGAAACAGAACCACCAAAACATCCTTGAAGAATAATGCTCATTGTGTGGATGTCCAGTTAAAAATTTGTAGGCAATAACCACCAGAAACTCACGATGACGAGCAGGTTTAAAGTTGATTGGATACCCTAATTTTGTACGAACTCCTTCAAAGCTAATGCCACACTCAAATCTAATAGATGGAGGTATTAGCTTCTCACTGGGCGGCGCCATTTATATGGGCCTTTTCGATCACCAAGTTTAACTCATCCGAAATTATACGTTCACCCACAATAACTTTGTGCACAGGGAGATCAATCACACGGCCAACCTTGATCTCCTCACGTTCAAGGAGACAACGACCATCAGTTACCACTTTTTCATGATCTAGAAACACAAAACGCTTAGCATGAACCCTAAGGAAGAGAAATGCATCCCGAGGAGCCTTCCCTTTCTGCAAGCTACTGAAGAACATGTCTCTCTCCACTTACAAGGAGGAAAAACCATCATGAGCATGCCACATGACCATAAAACAGCTTAAAAGGAAGAAAAAAAGAAAACAAAAGATGAGCAAGAAAACCAGAGAGATCACACCAGAGGAGGTGGACGCCGACGCCAGAGTGGCCACTTGCGGCAAAGAGCACAAGCCCTCAGGGCTCCGGCGGCCGGGGGGGGGGGGGGGGGTGTGGTGTGGGTGTGGCAAGCAGAGCAGGTCATCATGTTGTGCCTAGCAAGTAGCGTCCGGTAAGATTATGCACAGACGCGGACCCAGGAATTTGTCGAAGCATGGGCGCACTGCAAGACAACTAAATTTTTTTCGGACAAATATAAGTATCACATGGACAAAATATTATTTTCACAATTTTTTAATTCAAAAACACATATACAATAAACTAAAAGTTTACAACACATTCAAATTTTTACAAGTTAAATTTTTACGCAATTTTTTACAATCGGGTGACGGATGGTCTGCTGCCCCTCTTGCCTATGCAACTGTGACTGGAGCTGGGGCGCAAATACATGTTAAAATTTTAGACTTGGATAGATGGTTCAGATTGTTTGGTTTCTGCTAACTCAAGTATTTTATATTGTAAAAATAAATTGATTTCCTAACTTATGATTGTTGCATTTAAGTTAGACAAATAAATTACTATCATATGTATGTTCAAGTTCAATGTCATTCAGCTACACTAAAAGAAGAATTTTTAGCAAACTGGTGGACTCACGAGGAGATCGAGTCAGGGATCGTAGTGTCTTTGGTGTACCCTGCAAGGCCTCAAGGCTCAAGGCCCAATTGATGGCAGCGGACCTCTTTACATGCCAATCACGGGACGATCAAATATTTTGCCCATCGATCGTCACTCGTTCGTGGCTGGAGGCCATCTCATGCCAGGCGTACGCGGCCGGGCAAGCGCCCGGGTAACAGGGGCGCTGGGTCTGCGAGTGATTATGCAAGCAAGTGAGGCTATTTTAATTTTACAAAGTTACTATTTTTCTGAACTTCTTAAGTTGTCAGGATTGCTAAGTCCAGTTAAACATTCAGCATACAACCACACTTGTCATTTTGTGTGTATCACTTGATGCAGAGACCACGGTTATATCAACATTTCGAAGAATTTTTTTGTCGTTTCGTAAGTCCAGTTAAATGAACCAAGTAGTAATAAGCATATGAGAGTCGTTGGATGAGTTTTTTTTGAATGGTCATGGGGTGGGGGTGGGGTGGGGGGGGGGTTAATATTTTTCATTCATAGTTGCCGATGAGGCTTTTTACGGACTCTACAAGATAGGGTCAAATGAACCAGAGTTCACAGGAGCTACATGAGAAGTCCATTTTACCCCCTGAATTTGTCCAAAGTTTGGTTTACAACCCTGATCTCTTATTTGGTTCAATCTCAAACTATGAAAACCGGTTGAATAATCCCTTCCACCGTTTGAAATGGTTTTGAGCCGGTTTTTGTCGCCACGCCACCGTTTTACCACGCACATGTATTTATGTATAGCGTATATGTATTTACACACAGCATACCATTCACTCGTACATGCATGGATACCAATAGTTGAGACTCAATCTGGAGACCTTTCTGCCTATATTCCTACTAATGTAATATCCATTACAGATGGACATAATTCTTATCTGTAGATCTATTCACACAAGAAATGTCGGTATCGATCTGCCCTGGCGGCAGGGGCGGATCTGCTTGGTCCCTGGGGGGTGCACAGGACACGGTTGGAAAATATTTTCTTGGTAAAGTTGCAATTTTTCACCATACATGCACCCCAAAAAGATGATTTTTCTACCTTGGTGTACCGGGGAATTTGATTTTTTGCCATGCTTTACATTGGTACTCACCGATTTGCCCCTCTTTACTTTGGTATCTTCAGATTGCCACACTTTACTTCTCTAGTTTACCATTTGCCCTCCTGACACATGGGACCCACAATTAATTACCAGAATACCCTCCTGCCTGGGTTGATCGATTCCCCATCTAGCTTTCTCTGTTCGTCAGTTCCTCACGTCGCTCGTACACAACAGAATAGAGAACCAGGAGGCGGCGGCAGGAACCCCCACGGCGGTCGGAGCTAGAGAGGACGGTTAGCGGCGGGATCGGCGTCACTAGCGGGAACGAATCGGGTCCCTTTAAACGCAGCTTCGGATGGCCGCCACCGTGTAGCCATGCGCCTTCAGGACGCGTCCACTGGTGGCTGGACATGCCCGAGGACGCGCCGTCGGCGGAGAACGCCAGCGCCATGCCCTCCCTCCCGTAGCGCGGCACGTCGTGCGCGGCCGCGGCCGCCTGCTGCTATAAATCAGAGGCTGCACGCTCCGTCGGCGGCGGCGGGCGGGGCACCGCGGCAACCATGGCGGCGGTCGGGAGGATCATCACGAGTGAAACCTTGTGCTCTGCCGCGGCCCGGTGGTGGAAGGACTCAGCGACGATCCAGTGCGGCCGCATGGTCTCGTCGGCGCACGCCGCTCTCAGACTTGCCGCTGCCCCGAGAGATCAGGAGATCGTACCTAGGAGCTCTTATCCTGCTACTCGATGGGGAATAGATCGATCCAGGTGACACATTAACGATGGGTATTCTAATCATTATTTATGGGTCCCATATGTCAGGAGGGCAAATAGTAAACCAAAGAAGTAAAGCGTGGCAAATTGGATATGTCAAAGTAAAGAGGGGCAAATTGGTGAGTGTCAAAGTAAAGTGTGGCAAAAAATCAATTCCCCTGGTGTACCGGTAGGCACCCTGGTGCCATAGGCTCTAGCTCCGCTACTGCCTGGCGGCCTGGCCAGATCATGACGCCGCGGACAGCCAGATCACAGCGCCGCCGGCGCCTGCCAAGGCCGCCGCCCTCCACTGACCTGCCCCTGCCCAGGCTGCCGCATCTAGGGCTGGGGTTCAATCGTTGAGGAGCCTCTGGGTTGCCTCCTCCGTTCTAGGTGAGGAACTTGTTCATGTTGTTATGTATTGTCAAAGGACGATGCGTACCACATGCGCTCGTGTGATCGTATGATCGTATCTCTCTTCACTTTTTATACTCAGAGTTAGCATCATCAAGTAGCATCGAAGGATCAGTTTAATTAATTTTGTGAATTCAGTATATCAATAGACTGGATCAGGCCATGTTACAAAGATTGATTACTGAACTACAATCTAGCTAGCTCTCGGTTCTTGGTGGATGGATCGTAGTAGCTGAGCTGAGCAGTGTCACACGAGCAGGGCGAGAGGAACACGTGCTCGTGCTCTGGAGAGAGAGTACATTGCACTGTACGTACTGTACTGTACGTATGTACTAGATTAATTTGACCAATACATTGAGTTAGCATATGGTGAAAAACGGTGATGTGGCGATAAAAACCGGTTCGAAACCAGTCCAAACGATGGATGGGGTTACTTCAAACGGTTTTCATAATTTGAGGTTGAAAATTGAACCAAATAAGAGATTAGGGTAGCAAACCAAACTTTTGGACAAATTCAGGGGGTAAAATGGACTTCTCTCATATAAATACAAGATGTCGTACTCATGTATATAAATACACGATGAGTTAACAACTACTATGTCATCTTACTTTAATCCTCTGTCTTGCTGGTTTAGAGCAACTCCAGCCGTTGGCCCCCCCAGACCATCCGGCGAAGGCCTTTTAGCCCTTCCGCCGGCGCTGGCCGAGACTTAGGGAGGCCCAGGTTCCAGTTGCCCCCCAGTTTTCGCCCCCAGTCCGGTTTTTTTTTAAACTGAATGTTCTTGCTACAAGGTGGGCGATCAAGTTCGGTGATCATCATCACATAGCCACAAGTTTGGCGACAAAAAATGCCACAAGTTTGGCGAATGGCCACAAATCGGCGATCAAAAGCGGCCACAAATCGGCCGTCGAACGAAACGACGATGATGCTCAAACAGCCGGCTCGTCGTCGTCCACTTCCACCATTGCAGGATCGGCCGATGCTGGTGCAGGGCTGAGCGACATGGATGCCGGCGTTGGGGCTGATCCTGACGTGTGGCGGCACTCGGAGACGTGGATGCCGGCGTTGCGGCTGATCCCGGCGTGGTGGCAGCACTCGGCGACGGTGTCGTGGTAGAGCTTTCCGTTGGCGGAGTCGGGGTCGGAGTCGGCACTTATCTCGTTGAGGATGAGGTCGCGCTGCCCCATGTACCACGCCTTCACCTTGTCGTCTATCGTCGCCGGGTTGGCGCCCATGAGGAACGTCAGATCCATGTTCCTCTTCTTGGCCGCGACGGTAGTCTTGAGGAGATCGATCTTGACGTCCTGCTTCTCCAGCAGCTACGACCACCTCGCGTCGCACTTCTCCTCCCTCTAGACGACGTGCGTCTTGGCGTCGGCGATGCAACGCCCGATCGACGAATGCAACCATTCGGTCGCCGGAGCATTCGCCTTTGCCGACTTCGATTTCTTGTTTCCATCCGGGCGTCCATCCGTGGCTGTCGTTCCCGGCGCGTCAGGGTTGTAGGGTTCTTTCCCCTTGCCGAGGTTCAGGCGAACCTCCCTCCACTTCTCGCACAATTCGATCCTGGTGAACACATGGAGGAACTTGAAGTCGGCGTCTTTGATGTCCTGTCGGTACGTCTCGAACATCCGGACCATCTGCCGACGCGCAACAAGAAAAATGTCAGCCGAACCAGGCAAAGAGAACATGGCGAGCAGACGGGCTCGTCTTCTTTGGAGGTCCACTTGATGCAAGGTTCGGCTGGTTTGGGCGTGGCCGGCTTTTTCTTCTTCTTCTTCTTCTTCCCTTTGGCCGCGGCGACCGGCTCTTCTTCTTCGTCGTCTTCGGCTTCCTCCTCCTGCTCCCTATCGAGCTCATCTTCAACCTCATCTTCCTCTAGTACACAGGGTACGACGCCGTCGCAGTTGAACCGGTCGCGATGATGTCGTCCATGTACGCCTGCGAGTCACCGAGCATTTCGCCGAACATGCTGCGGGCACCGCCGCCAAACTGGTGCGGGCTCGCTGGAGGGTGGAACAGAGGGCCGTGGCGGTGCATGGCCGGCGAGCTTGCTACGACGCTGAAGACGGAAGGGCCACCCGGAGGAGGTTGGTGCGGGAAGGCGACGTTGGGGTTGAATCCACTGTGCGGGTCGCCGTCTCCGTAGTCGGGTGAGCCCCTCCAGTGGGGCGTGGCCGGCAACGCCGGTCAGAAGGCGGAGGGCGACGGCGAGAAGGCCGACGACGACACCACACTTGCTTGGCTTCCTTGGCTTCCCCACACGCCGGGCGGCAAATAGAGGCCGTGCGGCGGAAACAGAGGCGAAGGTGAAGGGAACCACGGTTTCGCCCGCTCCGCCGCCACCAGCTCCGACACCACCCGCTCTGCCTGCTTGGCCTCCTTGTCCTTCTTCCTCTCGGTCCTTCCCTTGCGGTCGGCGGTGAGCGTCGCTCTGCGGTCGAGTTCCTTCGTCCACTAGGCGTTGCTCAGGCCCGGCAGCCTAGCGCCCGCCGCCCTCCTTTTCAACAGCGGCGTTACCGATTCGTCGTCGGCCAACCTGGGGAGGGTGAATTTCTTTGACGCCATTGGAGGGGGTTCTGGATGCGCGCAGGGAGAAATGGCGGGATCTGCGTGATATGGAGAAGAAGAAAATGGAGGGAACCGAAAAAACGGCGGGAAACAGGTTTGTCTCGCCGACAGACCTGGCCCACGCAGCTTTTCCCTTCCGCCGGCGCCTCCAGACAGAACCCAACGTCGTGGGTTCGCCCTGGGAACGCCGGATTACTTTTAAGCCAAAACCGGCAAAAAACAAAACCCTGGGGGACGACTGGGAGAAAAATGGCGCACCGGCGGAAAAAAAAAGTGGTCCTGGGGGCTATTAGCTTTGGAGTACTTCTAGCGAGCTTGCGCAATAGCAAGCCGGGCTGCTACGCACACGCCGGCTAGGAGCATGGCGGCAAACAGCGCGCCGGCGAGTCGTTCCTCAGCCAGGTGAAATTATTAAAATATTCAAGTCTCGGGATAGAACTTTTGTTTCAGCTAGTTTGTTAGTTGAGAGTTCTTGTGAAGTGATCACAAAATGAATCTGGATCAAAATAGTCCACTAATGTTCATGGCATACAAGTTTTCAATCTAATATCAGTAGCTCACATTTACAAGCTTCGTGGAGCGTAACCAGCAATTCCTTTTCTGTCTGAAGATGAGGTTTTTTTTTTTTGCTCGGGGTGAATTGAGCTGAATTTCATTTCAATCAATTGTGTGAACACTATAAATCACGTGTTCTATCTGCTTCATGTAATAAAATGATTCAGCTCAACCCACAAGCTGACCAGAATACTCTGCTGCAAACTGAGCTCGTGTCACAGACTATTGAATTCAGCTGATTATTCAGTTTAGTTCTTACCATAAGCTCTCAAGTCTGAACAAGTCAAACGCCCGTATATCATAAATAGAACTCTGAACTTGTTTCTGTACACAACCCCCAAAAATAAAAATTCCTAAGCCAGGAAAACTTGACGCGACTAAATATCAACAAGTGTCAAAAGTATCCCAAGGGCATCCATCCATCAGGTGTCAGAATCAGCAGCAAGTAACCAGGCCACCGACCAAAAGAATGAAAGAATCGTATGACAAACCCAGTAGAGAGCACTCCTCCAAACCGTCCTCGGCGTCCCTGATGGCTTCCAATCGTTTGGTACACGAGTTGTGCTTGCGAGCCGATCATCTCTCCGACCAACAATGGCCACATTTTCGCCATCGTCATCTCACATTGCAGCAATGGGTGCTACCAGACTGCAGTTTTCTCCACAAACAGATCATGTGCTGGGGGGACTGATAGTGTGCGGTGAAGTAACCATCGAAGCAACCAGCCTGGTAGAACCTGACGTCGTGCCGATATTCCACTGGTCGACGAGTGATATTGAATTTCTCGACCCACATACCCATGCTGACATCTTCCATCTTAAATAGCTGCAGAATAAAGAAAAAAACAACTTAGCTATCACCATTTCTACACGATGTTAGTAAATTCAGTGGGTGGGAGCACATAGCGTCGAAGGGATGCTTACCCGAAGTGTCTGATTGTCAAATTCGGATACAATGTAGCGTGCAATATCTGATGAGACCACATAACCAGGCCCATTAGCATAATTTGGGTAAACCTCCTCTGGCCATTCCTGGTAAGAAATAAGAAAAAACATAAGATCCCCTTCTGATATACAAAAATCAGGATAGACAAAACGCCAACATTTGCCAAGAGCATCAGCTTTTCTTATCACAAGGTTCCCCACATTTGCCAAGAGTAACCATATGAATGCAAGACCTTTGACTTATAGGAGAAATGTGAAATCCACTTCTGACACAAAGTTACATGTATAAACAACTTATTGAAGCATATGTATGATAGTATAAGTTAACATTGGACCGTGCTGATCCCGTGGATTTTACTCTTGTAAAAAAAGGTCCTCTTGTAGAAAGAGGTCTTCCAAGTAAAGCACTATACGGTTGTGTTAATTTAATCATTTCAGCGACTATCCTTGCAGTTCACCAAAACATTTGTGCTTTTGCTCTTGCAGGTGAATCACAATATATTCCACCAACATAACACCAGGTGCTAGTTGGTATTTTGATTGCTTGTCACATATGGCAACAAATGGAAACACAGGTGGAGGACATTTCACAGCTCGTAATGCGGTGTGTCTCATAATGCGAAGTGTCTTCATGTTCCACATTTCTTAAGCAACATGATGACTGCCGGTTGTGAAATAGAGGACAGGAATTTACCTCATAAGTCACAGCCCACTTGCCAGATCTCAGTGGTCTATGGTAGTAGTTCATGCTTCCCACATACACACTCTTATCACTTCGAACTTTCTTCACTTGTTCCAGTACGGAGTCAATTCTAACAAATGTATCATCATCACATTTCATAACATATTTTGCCGGGATGACTCGAACCTGGATGACCAGCAACCATTAATGAGTATACAAATATCAACAAAACTGGCAACAAAACTCAGCAGAACGTATGCAATCATCCGACATATTATAGATCACTTACGCCGTATTCGGCAATGGCAATGGTTTTCAGAACAACAAGATCATAACTATCCATGAAAGGCACTATAACGATGTCACGGAAGAACTCTGCCTCCTTTTTGAGCTCGGCATTGATCTCCTTTTTTCCATTCTGTCAAATTGCTTGATTTGTCAGAGTTTCGAATATGCGAGTAAGTAAAAAACAAGAGAAAAGCAAGTAATTACCAGAGCCACAAAGAACCGAGCTACAATATTTGCTGATTTTCTTGTATACATCATCCATGACTTGCGCACAGCCATACGCTCAGCAAAATGGTTAGCTGCTGACAGAATGCCAATAAAAAGCTCAACCTGTTCAGTTGGTAGTGGTGGGGCCCTCCACTGCTCAGACATTTCTAGGTATCTCTCTGGGGAGAAACTAGGATGTGAACTGGGCAAAGTACTAGCAAAAACTGACTCAATATCAATGTCTCCATTCAGAGACAAGCCTGTTGCATCCTCAAGAGTGTAACCCTGTACAGAACATCAGTTGACCACAATCAGATATGAAGATCTCAAGACGCTACTCATGCAATTGAGCCAGATTTGTGAGGCTTTACGACAAACTTACAGTGCGGTAAGGAAATGAAGTGACATGCCTCCCATCAACATTGACATGGTAACCCTCCAAGACAGCTGTTAGAGTCAAAACAAACAGCTTGCCTTCTGCGAACGGGTACGGCCAACTGATGTGCACATCCTTTGGCCTACCGATTAAACGTTTCACCCACCATTTCATCTTTGACTCCTCGGACTTGTTGTCATCATCCCGAATCCATTTCTCACACTTCAGCTGAGCATCAACTGAAAGATCAAACAGTACCCCTTTAACATGCATGCCACTTTTTTGCAAAGAGATATTGGTATATATCCTTTGAGTAAAAGAAATTCTGATTTCAAATCACATAAAAATGAATTGCAAAAAATATGTATGTCTGCAAGAAAGACGAAAATGCCTACTTGCTCGAAATCTGAAAAGCTTCAGTCACAACCTTCGAAACAATCAGAATCACTAATTGCTAAACTAGTTTAGTTAGTTGCAACTAATGGAATGATTGGACTGTAGAATGCATAACTAAGCAAACGTATTGCTATCTTCTCGCACTAATTAGCGAAGAATAAATGGGAAAACGAAGTTTAAGTAACCACCGCCATGTTGAAGTCAACTCGACATGCATCCCTCAAAGACGGTTGCAGGTCCACGCTTGTTTGATTCTTACAATATTCTACTAATTAGACAAATCAAACTGCACAATCACCATCAGAATCATTCTCACCAAGCAAGAAAAAAATCGAGCCCTCTCTGGACATTTCTTTCCAGAGTTTGCACGTTTTTCTTGCTAAATTCCACCCATCCACACTATTCCACGCCATTAGACCACTGAAGTTGATGGCTTCTATTTTCCTAACTAACAAACAATCCCTTCCTAGTTCTACAACTCGAATCCAATCTTACTTAAGCCAGACCTTCTAAATAACTGGACTAACGGCGATGGCAAGATGACACAAATCAATCAACATGAATTCAATGAAAACAAATGAACCAAGCAGATCTGATGCATGAGGTCCGCAACTCACCGGTCTCTTCGGCCGGACGGGACGCTTAGCCCTCGCAGCGCTGCGAGCGGCCCCCCACTGCATCCTGTAGCAGCTGTTCATCTCAATCACCGGCTTGCCGCTGTAATCCCCGCGGATCCTGGGTTGAAGTGCAGTAATCCTTGGCGGTGCTTCGCCGTCTACCACCTTGGTGCCCACAAGCTCGACCATGAACTGCGACACCATGAGGGGCGTCTTCCCGTCCTTGCGCTCGGCGATCTTGGGGTCGTACTCCGGGCGCGCGGCCCTCGGGCGTGCCACCACCGTGACGTGCGACCCCACCGCGAGCCCGCACGGCAGCTCCACCGTCCGGACCCCGTCCGCGGGGAGCTTGTCCGCGTGCAGCGAGATGGAGGCGGGGCAGGTCGGGGAGGACGGGGGCGGGGGACGCGGCGGATGCGGAGACGGCGGCAGTCCTTAGGTGAGCAAGAGGGACTTTGCAGCGGAGAAGGCATCGGCGGCGGTGCTATCGAGGGGGGTGGCGGTGGCGTTGGACCTGGGGAGGACGAGGAGGGAGGAGAAGATCGGGAGCGGCGGAGGCGACGGCGCGGGAGACACGGCGCGAGGGGAAGAAGGCGGGGTTGGAGGGACGGGCGGGCGAGAAGAGGGAGTGGTGGACGCCGAGGCCTCGAGCTCGCGCGGCGGGAGTGATGGGTGGGCAGCGACGATGAGGAGGAGGAGGGGGATGAGAAGGGCAGGGAAGGGAGCTCGAAGAGGAGCAGGAAGGCGAGGTAACCCGCTCCGGCGAGGGCGAGGACCGCACGGCCCAGCTGGCGCTTGCGCGGCGCCGGCGGCATCGTGAGGTTGCCGGAACAAGGTTCTCGAAGGCGGCGGAAGGGGGGAGGAAGTAGCCGTTTGGGGGAAGGAGACGGGGTGGTAGCTACTTTATTGCTTCTCGATTTGGACGCCGGCGACCTTACCGTTGCGCGTGGGATGCCGGTGGTTTGGTGCGGCGGACGCAACACCAAACACCGCTGGATGGCTAACGAAACCGAGCTGACGGTCTGTCTGTCTATTATTTCCNACGGGTACGGCCAACTGATGTGCACATCCTTTGGCCTACCGATTAAACGTTTCACCCACCATTTCATCTTTGACTCCTCGGACTTGTTGTCATCATCCCGAATCCATTTCTCACACTTCAGCTGAGCATCAACTGAAAGATCAAACAGTACCCCTTTAACATGCATGCCACTTTTTTGCAAAGAGATATTGGTATATATCCTTTGAGTAAAAGAAATTCTGATTTCAAATCACATAAAAATGAATTGCAAAAAATATGTATGTCTGCAAGAAAGACGAAAATGCCTACTTGCTCGAAATCTGAAAAGCTTCAGTCACAACCTTCGAAACAATCAGAATCACTAATCGCTAAACTAGTTTAGTTAGTTGCAACTAATGGAATGATTAGACTGTAGATGCATAACTAAGCAAAAGTATTGCTATCTTCTCGCACTAATTAGCGAAGAATAAATTGGGAAAACGAAGTTAAGTAACCACCGCCATGTTGAAGTCAAACTCAACATGCATCCCTCAAAGACGGTTGCAGGTCCACGCTTGTTTGATTCTTACAATATTCTACTAATTAGACAAATCAAACTGCACAATCACCATCAGAATCATTCTCCACCAAGCAAGAAAAAAATCGAGCCCTCTCTGGACATTTCTTTCCAGAGTTTGCACGTTTTTCTTGCTAAATTCCACCCATCCACACTATTCCACGCCATGAGACCACTGAAGTTGATGGCTTCTATTTTCCTAACTAACAAACGATCCCTTCCTAGTTCCTACCAACTCGAATCCAATTTAAGCCAGACTTCTAAATAACTGACTAACGGGCGATGGCAAGATGACACAAATCAAATCAACATGAATTCAATGAAAACAAATGAACCAAGTAGATCTGATGCATGAGGTCCGCAACTCACCGGTCTCTTCGGCCGGACGGGACGCGTAGCCCTCGCAGCGCTGCGAGCGGCCCCACTGCATCCTGTAGCAGCTGTTCATCTCAATCACCGGCTTGCCGCTGTAATCCCCGCGGATCCTGGGGTTGAAGTGCAGTATCCTTGGCGGTGCTTCGCCGTCTACCACCTTGGTGCCCACAAGCTCGACCATGAACTGCGACACCATGAGGGGCGTCTTCCCGTCCTTGCGCTCGGCGATCTTGGGGTCGTACTCCGGGCGCGCGGCCCTCGGGCGTGCCACCACCGTGACGTGCGACCCCACCGCGAGCCCGCACGGCAGCTCCACCGTCCGGACCCCGTCCGCGGGGAGTTTGTCCGCGTGCAGCGAGATGGAGGCGGGGCAGGTCGGGGAGGACGGGGGCGGGGACGCGGCGGATGCGGAGGCGGCGGCAGTCCTTAGGTGAGCAAGATGGGACTTTGCAGCGGAGAAGGCATCGGCGGCGGTGCTATCGAAGGGGGTGGCGGTGGCGTTGGACCTTGGGAGGACGAGGAGGGAGGAGAAGATCGGGAGCGGCGGAGGCGACGGCGCGGGAGACACGGCCGAGGGGAAGAAGGCGGGGTTGGAGGGACGGGCGGGCGAGAAGAGGGAGGTGGACGCCGAGGCCTCGAGCTCGCGGCGGCGGGAGCGATGGGTGGGCAGCGACGATGAGGAGGAGGAGGGGGATGAGAAGGGCAGGGAAGGGAGCTCGAAGAGGAGCAGGAAGGCGAGGTAACCCGCTCCGGCGAGGGCGAGGACCGCACGGCCCAGCTGGCGCTTGCGCGGCGCCGGCGGCATCGTGAGGTTGCCGGAACAAGGTTCTCGAAGGCGGCGGAAGGGGGGAGGAAGTAGCCGTTTGGGGGAAGGAGACGGGGTGGTAGCTACTTTATTGCTTCTCGATTTGGACGCCGGCGACCTTACCGTTGCGAGGTGGGATGCCGGTGGTTTGGTGCGGCGGACGCAACACCAAACACCGCTGGATGGCTAACGAAACCGAGCTGACGGTCTGTCTGTCTATTATATTCCGTTATTAAAACAGCTAGGGCGCCTCATTCATACCATAGAAAAATGTAAAAATAGGGAATTTATAGTTTTAGGATGGAATATCTAATTGAATTCTATAGAAAGAGAAATTTGTTTTGATTGCGGTAAATTAATTTCCATAAGGTTAGACCCTTATTTTCCTATAAAATTTACACTACAAGATTGATATGAAATTATTTCATATGATATATGATCCTATGAATTAAACAGATCAACGGAAAATTTTCATAAGATTTAGTTATACACAAATCTTTTAAAAAACTTATGAATCAAATGAACCCCTAGCCGTATCGGTTGAGATTGAAGAGGTAGATCTAAATTTCTATTCATCATAAAATTGTCAAGAAAATATGTTTGTTCAACCGCAGTAAAACACCTTCTGGACATGGGTGCGACAAATTCTCATTCGAATGAGAATTAACTTAGTTATCATCTAACACGAAGCAAATCTAAGGGTTCAATATTTTCCCAATTACAACTCACTTGTAACTGATTTTTTTTTCTAGAATACTCAGCAGACCTGCGTATCATACATTGAAAGAAGGGGTGGCTAAGAAGCCAATACAATAAACAGCCAGCCAACAGGCGGCCAAACTCCACGAACACTCACCCAAGAACACTACTCCGCTCTAGTCTACCTACTCGATGCTAACAAGAACTCATTTTTTACCCTTACAAAGTAGACCAGCGTTGAACAAGCCTCGCCTTCCACCGCGATACGACTCAAGATGGCCTGCACTACCGGCAAAGCGACATCGAAAACCACTGCATTCCTGTATGACTCGTAGGGGTAACTGAAAAAATCTCGGTTACAACCTAACTTATAACTCATAGGTGTATGAATTGCGATGCATATCCGATGACATATGACTCTATTGCTAAGAATTAAGCAAAAACCTTTTTTTTTTAAGTTGTAGGTGGCTAACATGGTCAACATATAGGAGGTAATTTACAAGACTGGATCCACCATGTTTATGTTTTGAAGTTGCATGTAAAATGGTGTGTATAAAAATCTATTCATTTAGTAAAGAAAATACATAGATGAAGTTTCTATAAAAGTAGGTGTAGCAGCCTGTAGCATCAGCCGGTTTGACATGCATGTCACTTTTACATGCGTGCATGATCACTGATGCAAAAAAATCCCGAACATAACATTTTTTTTCTTGTGTCTGGAGCATTTCTAGAAATGCGACAATGACGTGCAGCATTTTCATGCGGATCTGTAAAAACTTGTGACATCCAAAGAAAGAAAGCAATCGTCATTTGCAACAAAAAAAAATAACGAATCCCACAAATATGTCCAGTGAATCCAGCATTACTGAAATATTTTTGCAACATCGGAGAAACTCTTTATAGCATACATCTAGAGTAACATTGTATCATTTTACACATGGATACACCACAAAACATACGTGTTTGTTACAAATCACAACATTGTATGAAAATCTATAAAATCATGAAAAAAAAACTAACCCTCATTGTCGACCATGGAAGCACCGCCATGGCAGATTCGAACTCGAGGGGCACGAATCCGCCACGTACGCTAGAGACCCGTCGCAGCCAGATCAGGCGAACCTCGGTGAAATCTGCTAATCTTCTCTAGGTCCGACGGCGAGCCTCCTCATGTGGGAAGCTTGCTAGCTTCCGAGAGCTCCTGCCATGGCGTCCATGACGGGCTCGCCAAACCCCGCAACCGGCGACACGGAGATAAATGGCGAGGAAGAGGCGCGCTACCGAGAAGAGGAGGGGAGAGACGCTGCTTCCTGGTAGAGATGCACGGCTGGTCTAATTAAGAAGATGCGAGAGGAGAACAAGTGTTTTCCTAAAATTTAAGAGACGGTAAGAAAAATGTTGAATTGGAGGCATACCCTAAAACCCTAATAACACAATAACGGTTGTACTGTCCAGTGAGTAATGGAAAAATTACATTCGATCCAAAAGAAAAAGGAAAAAAGACCCTTGAGCAGGCCGTGGGGTAAGCAAAGCCGTCGGCCAGTGCACCGCTGTCGACGCTGGATTGGAGGTGCGCAGGCTGTTTGGTGTTTTTGGGGTGGCGTCCAGATCTCCCGAGCGCGGAGAAGGAAACAAGACGAGGCAAAAACGGCAGCGGGGCGCGCAGCAGACGCGATGTGCTTTGTGCGCGCCCGCCCGCATAGCATAGCATAGATGATGGGTGTCATGTCGGGCATGCACGCCACGCCTGGAGGTGTGGCCCGCCCGTCCAGATCTCGTCTCGTCTCGTGTGGACGCGATCTCCGCTGCGATGAATAATAGTTGGAGCGTTGCGACGCGCCAGCGCCGGCACGGACGCGTAGCCGTGCGCTTCGCGATCACCTTATGTCGTGGTTTCGTCTAGACCGTGCCGTGCGCACGACAGCAGTCGCCAGTCCGCACGAGAGCTACATAGAGGAGTGGAGCCTGCCTGTTTGACATTTGTCACGTGCCTCCAACAATGGAAATCTACTTTTCACTACACCCGGACGGATGTGATCGAAACATTAAAAAAAAACAATAAGCCGAAGACCAAATCATTAGGGCATCTCTATCGGCACCTCCAGACTTTTTCGGCACCCCTCAAATTATGTCCCTTTTTTTTGGTGCCGGACAAGTGTCTTTGTTCGACATATTTCGACATGGGCGTCGTTGTGCACTTAAATTGTGCCCGTTCTGTGGAGTGTTGAACACTTGTTCAACATATTTTTGGGTGCCGCCCAGAGCTGCACCCCCCCCCCCCCCCCAAAAAAAAATAGAGATATGAATCAAAGCAATAGGTTTTTAATTATATTCAATATTCGTTATATTTTACAGCATTTTTGAATGGAATTTAAACCTAAACAGCGTCTGGCGTCTAGTCCTCTTCATTCTCGAGCTCACCCCAATTGATGCTCGCGACATCGTCGTCATCCTCGTCTAGGTAGACGGCGTTGGAGGAAGATGCACCATGGGAGGAGGCGCAGCAGGCTCGGCGCGTTGATGCCTCCCGCTGATGACCCACAAGTGTAGGGGATCGCAACAGTCTCGCGGGTAGTTTGACCCTAATTTATTGATTCGACACAAGGGGAGCCAAAGAATATTTATAAGCCTTAGCAGTTGAGTTGTCAATTCAACCACATCTGAAAATGATTTCTCTCAAAGCAATTTATCAGTAGTAACAGTGATTTGATGGCAGCAGTAGAATAGTAACAGCGGTAATAATAAAATAAAGACAACAATGATAACGGTAAAAGTAATGATTATAAACAGCGAGATAAAAACACCGTAGGCATAGGGACAGATAGACGGGCGTTGCATGAATAAGATAGCTCATGAAATGAACATAACTAAGCACGAAGCAAATAAATATATAAATAGCATCCAAGTATCAAACAATCATAGGCATGTATTCCTAATTTAGCCGTACGTGCTTGCAATAAGAACTTGCACGGCATCTTTTGTCCTGCCATCCGGTTTCAGCCGGGCCAATTAAGGAACAAATGACAATTAAGGTGTTCCTTTTAATAGAACACCGGATCAAAGCATTAACACACAATGAATACATGTAAACCTCGAGTTGCCAACCATTCCCATCGATGTCCCCGTTTCTGTCACTCGGGGTCTCCGGTTCCGGTTGACAACAAGTGCATACAACTAGTAGATAGGATCCAAACAACAATTATACTCATGCAAATATAAGTGTTCAAATCTGAAAATATGGCACCCGGGCCCAAAGTGACAAGCATTAAGCATAACTAGTTGCACCAACGATGATTAACACAAATAGAGGATACTAGGCATTGTGCCCTAACAATTTGGCATCGAATTACATGAGCAATCTTATTCAATCCCTTCCATCCCCTTGCCTACAGCAGGGAACTACTCACACATGGAGGGGGACGACATGGATGGTTGATGGAGAGGCGTTGGCGGTGACGATGGCGGCGATCTCCACTCCGGTAGGGTGCCGGAACAGCGATCCTGGACCCCGAATTTAGGGTTCGTGATGGCGGCGGAGCTCCGTAAGGTTTCTGGAAAAAGTGTTCGGGGGCTCGTCGTTTTAGATCGAGTGGGCGCTTATAAGCGAAGGGGGATCGACACTCGAGAGACGAGGTCCCAGGGGCAGGGGCGGCCTCCTGCCGCGGCCTGGACCCCACCTGCGGGTGGGACCCGCCCCTGCTCCTGGGGTGCCCCCCCCCTCGCGGTCTTCTGACTCCGTGGCTCTTTTCCCTCAAAAATATTTTTTATAATTTTTCTGGAATTTTCCGCGAACTTCTGAACCCTGCACAAAAGAAAGACACCAAATGCAATTCTGCTGAAAACAACGTCAGTTCGGGTTAGTTCCAAACAAATTCATTAATAATCAGAGGCAAAACAATAGCAAAGTGTTTGGAAAAGTAGATACGTTTGCGACGTATCAGCTCCCCAAGCTTAGCTTATTGCTTCTCCTCAAGCAATTCAGTTGACAAACTGGATGCGATAAAAAAAACTTTGACAAACACATTTGCTTCATTTAGAGCATAGAAGTTTAAACCATGATCAGTATTTTAATAAGCACAATGGAGAAGTTACAAAAAACAATAGAACTAAAGCAATCATGGAGACTTATGCAAAACTCACAATATGCTAACAGGTAATAATTTAAACATGCAAACAAATAGCACCGATGCAACGCATATAACTAGGCATGGTAAAGTGATCTCTCGCTTGCCCCTTTTGTGGGGCAAAACATAAATGCCGGGCACCTCTTGAGACATTAAACGGTGACTAGATGTAAAGTTCTCAGAATTGAGAAGTATCTCAATCATGCTCCAATCATTAAAACTTTGGGACAAAGCACGTTATACTCAGAATGACAGCAATGCTCTATAAGATGGTGCTCAAAGAAGGATGACGACTCAACATAAATATATAAAAGAAAGTCCCTTCATAGAGGGAAGCAGGGATTAATCATGTGCTAGAGCTTTTTATTTTTATAAGCAGAAGTAAAACAGTTTTGAGAGATGCATGCTTTCGTCAACGATTTCACAACAGAGAGGCTATCTAGTCCCTCATAACAAGCAAGGTTTTTAGACTTGTGAGAGCAGCTGGTTTTTTAGAGGAGCGAGTACGCTCCTCTTTCTCCTTGGTTTCACCACTGTCCAATGTTTGAGCTGATTTCTCAGATTTTGCATTGCGCGGAGGAGAATGGTGAGTTATATTTATATTTTGCTTAAGCTGCTCTCGGGTTGATTCAAGTGAAGACGTAATCCATCAACACCGGGTGAAGAGGGGGAAATGACCTTGCTTGTCACAAGTTATATCTAGCCCTCTACTGCTTCCTAATGAGATAAAAACAGAGACATAAAAAGAAGCATTTTTTTGAATGATTTAAAGGTAGCACATGACAAATTTACTTGGAATGGCGGTGAAATACCATATGTAGGAAGATATAGTGGACTTAAATGGTGTTAGGGTAATAGATGCTTGTATTACCAGGGGGCCAAAGGCCACAATATATAGTACATGTACAGGTGCAAATATACAGGAAACCCCCTAACACATGGGGAAACTACAATATACAAATATATACTCTAACACCCCCCCCTCAAACTCAGGGTGGATCCAGAACACTGAGTTTGGAGAGTAAGAAGTCATGTTGCGCTCGGGTTTGTGCCTTTGTAAAGAAATCCGCCAACTGCAAGTCTGAAGGCACATAATGAAGCGCAACAACCTGATCCTGCACCTGAGCACGTGTATAAAAAGCATCAACACCAATATGCTTGGTCAGCTCATGCTTGACTGGATCACGTGCAATACTGATAGCACCTGTACTGTCACACAAAAGTGGAGTGGGTGTCGTAATAGAGACCCCAAAATCTGCAACCAACCACCGTAACCAGGTCACCTCAGCAATCAACGAAGCCATAGCCCGCAGCTCAGCCTCAACACTCGAACGGGAAACCGCGACCTGTTTCTTCGTCTTCCAAGCAACAAGCGAACCACCAAGAAACACACAGTAAGCAGAAAGTGAACGACGATCCGAAGGATCACTCGCCCACGTAGCATCCGAGTAGCACTGGAGCTGGAGAGAGCTGGAGCTAGGAAAGAAAAGACGACGAGTAATCGTGCCACGAAGATAACGAAGGACACGAAGGAGATGACTATAGTGAACGGTGGTAGGAGCTGAGACAAACTGACTCAGAATATGAACAGGATAAGAAATATCAGGACGAGTGACAGCAAGATAAACAAGACTCCCGACAAGATGGCGATAACGTGTGGGATCCGAAGAGGATCACCATCAGTAGGGCTAAGCTTAACATTAAGCTCCATAGGAGTCTCAACTGTGCGCTCATCCACAAGGGCAGCACGAGTAAGAAGGTCCTGAATATACTTTTCCTGGGAGATATAAAAGCCATCAGAAGTGGAGGAGATCTCAATCCCAAGAAAGTAGCGAAGAGGACCAAGATCAGTTATAAGAAACTGATCCCGAAGACGAGCCTTGACAAAGGCAATATACTCAGGATCATCACCAGTAATGATCATATCATCAACATAAAGAAGGAGAAGAGTGCGTCCACGAGGAGAAGTGTGACCAAAAAGCGCTGGATCATGAAGACTAGGAGAGAAACCAGCAGCAGTCACCACAGAAGCAAAGCGCTCGAACCAGGCACGAGGGGCCTGTTTCAGGCCATAAAGAGAACGTCGAAGACGACAAACCATCCCATCAGGTACAGAATACCCAGGAGGAGGCTGCATGTAAACCTCCTCACTCAACTCGCCATTAAGAAAAGCGTTCTGAACATCAAGCTGGGACACAGACCAACGTCGAACAGAAGCAACAGCAAGAAGAGTACGCACAGTGGTCATATGAGCCACAGGAGCAAAAGTCTCATCATAGTCACGGCCGTGCTCCTGCTGAAAGCCACGAGCCACAAGACGCGCTTTATAGCGCTCAAGAGATCCATCAGAGCGGGTCTTAATCTTATAGACCCACTTACACGTAATAGGACGGACACCAGGAGGTGGAGAAACAAGATCCCAGGTGCCGGTGCGCTCAAGCGCAGCAATCTCCTCAGCCATGGCAAGCTGCCATTCGGGATGTTGCTCAGCATCCCGATAAGAAGTCGGCTCGAAGACAACAGAGAGACCATACTGACTAGGAGAGTAACGGTTTGGAGGACGACGCGAACGAACAGGCGGAAGAGGTGGAGAACTAGGAGACGCATCAGCAGAAGACAACTCATCAGAAGAGGAAGAATCCGAAGCCGGAGAATGAGGAGAACTAGACGGAGGAGATGATGGCACCAACGAAGGGGGGACATCAGAAGGAAGAGGTGGAGGAGAAGGGACAGCAGGAGGTGTGTCAGGAAAGAGAAGAAAAGAGATATCATCCACCGGGTAAGTACCAGAGGTGGGGGAGGATAGAAGGAACGCGTCTCATCAAACGTAACATCACGAGAGATGCGCATCCGATGACCAACAGGGTCCCAGCAGTGATAGCCTTTATGCTCATCACTGTATCCAAGAAAGACACACTGAACAGACTGAGCAGTCAGTTTGGTGCGTTCGCGAGGAGGGAGAAGGACATAGCAAACACAACCAAATAAACGAAGAGTCGAGTAGTCTGGAGAGCTACCAGAGAGACGCTCGAGTGGAATGCCACCGTGAAGAGCAGCAGAAGGCTGAATGTTAATGAGGTAAGTCGACGTAGCAACAGCCTCAGCCCAGAAATGCGGCGGAAGAGAGGAAGCAATCATCATAGCACGAGTAGTCTCAAGAATATGACGATGCTTACGCTCGGCGACACCATTTTGAGCATGGGCGCCGGGACACGAGAACTGGGCAAGGGTGCCCTGCTCAGCAAGGACACCACGCAGGTGCTGGGAGATATACTCTCCTGCAGAATCAGCACAAAACACACGAATAGGAGTGGAATACTGAGTACGAACCATGGCCACAAAGCGCTGATAAATAGCAAGCACCTCACTGCGAGAGCGCATAAAGAACAACCAGGTGTACCGTGAAAAATCATCAATGAACAAAATATAGTATCGATGGCCCCCTTTAGAAGCAAAGGGTGCCGGACCCCAAACATCTGAATGAACTAAATCAAAAGGTCGCTGAGATACAGACGCACTAGTAGGATAGGGAAGCTGAATCTGTTTGCCTAACCTACAACCCTGACACGAATGTAAAGACACATCTCCTGAGACAGACCCCAGAAAACCACGACGAACTAATGACGATAAACGGAGCCACAAAGATGACCCAGCCGATGATGCCACTGCTGAAAAGAGCCAGTGACAGAAGCAGCAACCGCAGGAGGACAGGCTGATGAAGTGTCAGCAGAAGGAACGCGAAGCCAGTCTAACTCCCATAGCCCCGGGGACTCAAGGCTGCGAGGGCCAGCTCCAACCAGGGCCTGTGTACGACGGTCCTGAACAGCACAAGAATCAGCGTCAAGAATGACGCGACAACCAGAATCAGTAAGCTGATTAGCAGAAAACAGGTTCATCTTAAGACTAGGAACATGAGAAACATCAGGAACAGAGAAATAGGAAGTAGAAAGGGTGCCTCGACTGGAAACAGGAAGAGAGGTACCATCAGCCGTGATAACACGGACAGGAGAAATAAAAGAGCGAAGAGCAGAAAGAATAGAAGACGCAGAAGTCATATGAAAAGAAGCTCCATAATCCAGATACCACGGGGATGACGTACCTGACTGTGTAGAAGGTGGTGATCGCACGGTGCCAGAAGAGCTAGGCACAGAACCAACAGTACCCGTCGAGGAAGAGCCTGTAGCAGCGAGCAGACTACGAAGACCTCGGATAATGTCCTGATCAGACAGTGCAGCAGCAGAAGATCCTGACAATCCAGCCTGGGCAACAGCAGAAGATCCTGAAGAACCAGCCTGCCTACGAGCATGGTACTGCTGACGTAAGCTGGGATCCCTCTTCCAGCAGCTCGAGATATCATGACCAGGCCTGTTACAGTAGGCGCAGGGAGGACGAGGAGGTGCACGGGGCTGCTGAGGCTGACCCTGACCCTGGGCCGGAGGCGGAGAGAGTATCGGCGGACCTGGAGACTGCAACGAGGCTGGCGGCACAGAAGGACCACGAGCAGACGGCACAGGAGGACCATGAGCAGCAAGTACAGAGGTAACCTCAAGAAGACCAGCACCACGAAGACGAGTCTCCTCAGCCCGAATCTCAGCTAGTACCTCAGAGAGCGGAACACGACCACGGGCAAGCAGCTGGGCACGAGGCGGGTCAAACTCCTTGCGGAGCCGCGACAAGAACTCATAGACGCGCTGAAACTCCAGATCCGCGTGCATAGTCAGACAGCAGGGACAGGTGCCACACACAGCAGTACGAAGAGAATCAAGCTGACGCCATATAGCAGCACTCTGAGTGTAGAACTCATCAATAGTGGAATCACCCTGCTGAAGATCATGCTCCTGACGAACCACGGACAGGTAAAGAGCATCGCCAGATGGCTGGTAGCGCTGACGAAGAAAAGTCCACTGAGCAGCAGCAGTGGGAAGACCCATGAACTCAGCAGCATACTGAGGCAGAACACTGGAAGTGAGTACAGCAGCAGCACGAGCATCCTCATCTATCCACTGAGCGTAGTCAGTCAGATCCAGCCGGTACGTCGCAACAGCAGTAGAATGCTCCTGGACCTGCCCGTTATAAGTAGCCAGAGCAGTATCATAAGCACTCTGGGCAGCATCCTTGACCTCCTGAGTAGCATCGGAAGCAAGGGCAACAGGCGGCGGCGCAATGGGTGCCAGAGGAGCAACGGGGCGCGGCGGACAGGAGACCTCGCCAGAAAGCACACCCCAAAGACGAAGACCGCGCATGTGGACGCGCATGAAGGCAGCGAAATCAGGGTAATTCGCGCCATCAAAAATCACCGGGCAGCGAGGAATCGCAACATAGCCCGACGAGGAAGACATTGTACCTGTTTTTTTTTTTGCGAAACAGAAAAGACCAGAAGTCAGCCGGAAGAGCCGAGCCGAGCCGGAAAAGCGGCTCGAGGCGAGCCGAGGAGCCGAAGAGCCGAGCCGATGTGCTGGATCGAGCCGAGCTAGCTCAGATCGAGCGATCAAGGCAGCGGCGCGGCACAGCCAGGAGCGACGCGGAAGGGGACGGCGAGCGGCGCGGAAGGGGACGGCGAGCGGCGCGGTCGGAGAGGCGTCGGCGGCGGTCGGAGACGAGCTCGAGGTGGAGGTCGGGGACGAGCTCGATGGGATGGAGCGAGGCGAAACGGCGGCGGGGGACGACGGCCGAGGCGCGGCCGGGTGCAAGGAGGGCCGGCGCGGGGGAGCCGGAGGGGCGCGGGCGGGTCGCGCGCACGGCGGGGCGTGGACGCGCGGGTGCTTCGCCGGCGCGGGGAGAGGCGGGACAGTGGAGGACGGGGAGCAGCAGAGGAGCTGGCGACGGGGGTGGGCGTCGGGGCAGGCGAGGAAGAGGCGGCGGCGGCGACCGGGCGCGGCGGCGGGATACCGAGGCGGGCGGCGGCTGCGGCTGCGAGGAGAGAAAGAAAACCCTACGGCTCTGATACCATGTTAGGGTAATAGATGCTTGTATTACCAGGAGGCCAAAGGCCACAATATATAGTACATGTACAGGTGCAAATATACAGGAAACCTCCTAACACATGGGGAAACTATAATATAAAAATATATACTCTAACAAATGGAATACTTTGGCTTAAGGAAAATGGATGCACGGATGGACAATTACACCCAGTGCAAATGGAGGCTAGCGAAAGACTTCGGGAGTGACCGATCAAGAGCACTACTGCCATAATCATGCTTTGCGACAAAATCAATCAATGAATAAAGCATAAGAGTGATACTACAATTCTAAGCACAACAAACTGTCAAGGCTTAATAGACTTTATTTTTAGTCTTTTACATGTGTGAACATGTGCCAAGTCAATCCAAATAAATCTTTTGGAGGAGGATCTCACTTCACCATACCATATTATAAACAGTGCAAAACATGCTCACGTCTACATGACAAATTATCCACTCTTAACAAGTTGAGGCTAAGCATAGGAATCCATAAAAACTAAGTAATATCATCTACGCAACATTCTATCATAGCAAACTAAAACATGAGCATGAGGATAAGCATCTATAAAAAAATGAAAACAAATAGAGTTCATACCGAATTTCCTCATCAAATCCGCATCGCCAAATATCATCATTATTGCATAGACGCGTGCACAACCGAAAGATATGGAAATAATAAAAATGTGCAAGTGTCGTCACAAACACAGGTTGAACTCTGAAACAACTACAAGACGAAGAAGACGAGAAAATATTTTTGTGTTTATCGAATAGCGAAAGGAATAGCGCAGAAATAGAAGAGAAATCTTTTTGCTGTTTTCAATTTGGGAAGAAGCGACTAAAAACGAAGTAGAAAACAAACGAAAAAGAAACAAAAGAAAATATTTTTGGCCTTTTTAATTATGAGAAAGAAGAGGCAAACAAAGAGGAAATCTTTTGGGGTTTTTGATTAATAAACAAAAAGAACAACTAAGGCGACTGAGCAAATTGAAAAGAGCGAAAAGAAAGCAAAAAGAAAACTAATGAATATACAAATGAATAACGAAGACACCGACATATGATAGTTGAGTGAACGAAATAAAAAGATGTCGGTGAGAAATACGTACTCCCCCAAGCTTAGGCTTTTGGCCTAAGTGGGATCCATCTACCACGGCGGCGGCACGCCCCAGTTGGCGCCCGTCTGTGGCTGCCACTGCGAGTCATGTGGCTCCTCCTCAGGGGCTAGTGATGCGAGGTACTCATCCAGCACCTGCTCAGGAAACGAGTATCCGTCCCTAGCAGCAGAGTTAAACAAAATAGGAGCAGTCAATCTCACAAAGCGAGGGTTATCCAAATCAAAACCAAATAACAATCTATACTGCAAGTTCTCCAAAGTGGAATCATAAGTGACATAGTGGTGATTTTTTATTGCAGCAAGATTAAGCCTAATAAAATCCAACTCTAGATCATCCTCTCTAGGAGGAAGCATGGCAGTAGCAAGCATGATCGAAGCAATAATGCCCCCATAAATAGGCCCTCTAACCTTGTTAGTGCTAAGACGACGAGCGATAAGAGCGCCAACGTTATAAGTTTCATCACAATTAATTGCGGCGGCAAGAATAGCAAGATCAAGACTAGTCATGTTACTTGTGTTATCCTGGGGAAGGATACAATGAGCAATGACATAGCCCAAATACCTCACAGCTGGAAACTGAATGCTCCCAAATTTTGCACGCGTAGAGTCTCTCCAATCATCATGACAGATTCCGGCATAGAGCTCCTTGAGGTACTGGGGCTGCGTGTTCATCTTGCCTGTGAGCCCCGAGTTCCTCACTCCTAAAGCGCTGCAAAACTCAGACAAAGGCATTCTATAAGGTCGCTCATATAGCATGAACTCCACACTAGGGTGATATGGATCATCATTTAAATTAAAGCTTTGCACAAAGATGTTAGTGAGCTTAAGATATTGGGGCCTCTCCACTAATACAATATTTGTCAACGATGCATTAGTGACAAGACTAGTAAATTCATTGTGTATACGTGCAGCTTGTAGAAATTCATAACATGGGTATACCGACGAACGCACATCCGTCTCTCGAGCAAGCACAATAACACCAAGTGGCTCCAAATCTTCATTATATGAAGGCCTCATTGGTGCATTAGAACTTGACCCTCTCATTTCTCGACGAGAAGAGGGCTCCTTCTTCTTAAAGATCCCACCTAAATTGAACTTAGGCATGTTCTTCTTTTTCTGAATTTTTTCAACAAACCTCATAAAACTTGAAAATAAAATATAGGAAGTGCATTAGACTATTCCTGCAACTCAATATCAACTAGTACATGCATCAAATCCATCTAACAAGCTACAAATCAAGCATGCAAGTTCATATTCAAAGTCATAAATAACAGCAAAATACTCAACTTATACAAAACCATTCGAGATTCTAATTGGAGGAGTGAAGGAGTCACATACCGGAGAGGATTTGCTCCAAATTTCAGCAAGAATAATGGCATGAACAAAGAGATCTAAAATCCCAGCACTCAAGAGCAAAAACTCGGGTTTGAGCAATGGGGGGTGATTTTTCGAGAGAGAGGGAGTGTGTGGGAGGGAGCTCACCTGGTGGGGCCCTCCAGGGGGCACAGGCGGCCCTTGGCCACGGCCAAGGCCTCACCCACGGGGTGGGACCCGCCTGTGCCCCTGGGGTGTCCCCCAGGTCAGCCCCAAGCACTCCCGTGTCTCTTTAAAAATAATAAAATTCATGTAATTTTTCTGAAATTTTTCGAAAACTTTTGGAGAAGAACTTAAATGAGATCAAAATAAGCTAATAAAACAGGGTAATTGTATTTAAAAAGGACAAACTAAGCAAGAAATAAAAATTACAGAAAAAATAAAGATGAGCAATAGAAGAAAATTGAATGAATCTTGATATCTTTATGTTGCTAAAGTTGGTTTGTTAGCAAGGTTGATCAAGTCTTGCTACCACACCAAATTTATTTGACATAAATTATTCAATATTCAACAGACAATCAAGTTACCTCATATTGAATAGGAATTGTCCCAACCATGAGAGTTTCATATTTTCTTGAATGTGTATGAATAGGACAATCAATAGTTCCAATCTTGATGGATTCAATATTCTCAATGGAATTCAAACCAATTTTGGTATTGATCTTCTTTGGAAAGTACACCGTGTGTTCTTTATCATCAATGTTAAAAGTAACTTTTCCTTTATTGCAATCAATAACAGCCCCTACAGTATTAAGAAAAGGTCTCCCAAGAATAATAGACATATTATCATCTTCAGGCATTTCCAATACCACGAAGTCAGTTAGGATTAAACAATTAGCAACTCTAACAGGAACATCCTCACAGATACCAATGGGCACAGCAGTGGACTTATCAGCCATTTGAAGAGAAATATCAGTAGGAATAAGCTTATCTAATAAAGGTCTCTTATAAAGAGAAAATGGCATAACACTAACTCCTGCACCAAGATCACATAAAGCAGTTCTAACATAATTATTTTTAATGGAGCAAGGAATAGTAGGTATACCTGGATCACCTAGCTTTTTAGGAATCTTGCCTTGGAAAGAGTAATTAGCAAGCATAGTGGAGATTTCTTCATTAGGGATTTTTCTTTTATTAGTGACAATATCTTTCATATATTTTGAATTGGGAGGCAACTTAATAGCATCTGTCAAAAGAATTTGCAAAAAGAGGGGCTTCATCCATTCACAGAATTTATTATAGTGTTCTTCTTCCTTAGCCTTCTGAGATTTAGATGGGAAAGGCATGGGTTTTTGCACCCATGGCTCTCTCTCTTTACCATGTTTTTTAGCAACAGGAGGTGCAGTCTCCTCCTCCTGTTCTTCAGGTTCATTAGTATCATTATCATGCTCATTACCACTTTCAGTTTCAGCATCCGAATTAGAGACAGCATTAGGATTATTACTTATAGGTTCTTTATCAAGTTCCATATTACTAGCTTCTCCTAATTCTTTATGTTTCTTCTTTTTCTTTTTCTTTTTAGGGGAACTAGTAATATTATTTTCAACCACTTGAGATTCTTGTTCAATTCTTTTAGGATGTCCCTCAGGATAAAGAGGATCTTGAGTAGAGATACCTCCTCTAGTTAAAACACCACAAGTTTGTTTATTACTTTGTGTAGGAATTCCAGCAAGCAAGTCTTTTTGCACTTTAGTAATTTGTTCAAGTTGAGTTTGGACCATATGAAAATGCTTAACAAGACATTTGACATCATTAGCAGTTTTCTCCAAGACAGAATGCAAATTTTTAATAACCAGGGTGTTATCATTTAATTGTTCTTGAATTTGCATATTAAAATGAGTTTGTTTAACAATAAAGTTATCAAATTCATCCAAACACTGACTAGGGGGCTTACTATAAGGAATATCATTAACAATAAAATTATGAAGAGAGTGTACCTCTACCATAGGTGGGTGAGTGGTAGGCTCACATAAAGTTTCAATTGGAGGTAAATTCTTCACATCTTCAGCTCTAATACCTTTTTCCTTAATAGATCTTTTGGCTTCTTGCATATCTTCTGGGTTAGGAAGAGCGCTCCCCTTTTCTTCGGAGTTGGTAATGGAGGAGGTTCAGGCATGCTCCATTCATCACGATTTTTGGGAATATTAGCCATTAGTTCTTCAGCTTCATCTACAGTCCTTTTCCCGAAAACACAACCAGCACAACTATCTAGGTATGTCCTACATTCAACAGTTAGTCCATTATAAAATATATCAAGGAGTTCATTCTTTGGAATATCATGCCCTGGCCGAGCCCTGAGTAATGATCAGAATCTCCCCCAAGCTTTAGGGAGATGCTCATCCTCCAATTGTCTGAAATTGAAAATTCTCTGCAAAGCCTCATGCTGCATGTGAGCGGGAAAATATTTTGCAAAGAAAACATCAAGAAATTTATGAGGACTTTTTATGGATCCATAAGGTAAAGCATTATACCACACTTTGTCATCATCTTTTAATGAGAAAGGAAACAACTTTACTAAATAATAACGTTGTATCTTTTTATCATCAGAAAATAGAAGGCTAAGCGAAGCTAATTTATTCATGTGTTCTACAGCATTGTCATCCTTAGTTCCACAAAAAGGATCAGATTCAACATTAGATATGAGTGAAAGATCAACAAAGAAATTAAAATCATCATCTTTAATGCATATGGGAGAGGTAGCAAACTCAGGATCAGGTGTAAAATAATTCTTAACAGCATGCTTTTCAAGCAATTTCCTCAAAGCATTAGGATCTTTAGAAGTAGAACAGTCCATATATTGTCTAATAAACTCATCATTAAGATCAATGTAGGAATCATCAGGATACCTACTCTCATAATTATATGGATTAGGAGAGCTAACAGGTGTAGTAAGATTTTCATTGGGCATTGTAATTTCTTTAGACCTAGTGACAAGAGATTCTAAAAAGGGCCTAAAGAACCAGCATCATCAAGCACAACAGAAGCATCATCAAATTCATCAGAAACAGTAGCAGACTCAGAAAGCAAAGCATCAACAGTAGGACGAGTGTTCACAGGTGGTGTAACAAGTTGACTTAAAACAGTAGGTGAATCAAGAGTAGCTTTAGAGTTCAGAGCAGTACCTTTCCTTGTGGTGGAAGGCAGTATTGGAAACTTAGGATCTCGCTTACCCTTCATGATGAAGAGTAAATTACAGCAGACAGAAAAACTCCCAGGTGAACTTATAAATAGAGCTATGCTCCCCGGCAACGGTGCCAGAAAATAGTCTTGATGACCCACAAGTGTAGGGGATCGCAACAGTCTTCGCAGATAGTTTGACCCTAATTTATTGATTCGACACAAGGGGAGACAAAGAATATTTATAAGCCTTAGCAGTTGAGTTGTCAATTCAACCACACCTGAAAAGGATTTCTCTCGAAGCAATTTATCAGTAGTAACAGTGATTTGATGGCAGCAGTAGAATAGTAACAGCGGTAATAAAATAAAGACAACAATGATAACGGTAAAAGTAATGATTGTAAACAGCGAGATAAAAACACCGTAGGCATAGGGAAAGATAGACGGGCGTTGCATGAATAAGATAGCTCATGAAATGAACATAACTAAGCATGAAGCAAATAAATATATAAATAGAATCCAAGTATCAAACAGTCATAGGCATGTATTCCTAATTTAGCCGTACGTGCTTGCAATAAGAACTTACACGGCATCTTTTGTCCTGCCATCCGGTTTCTGCCGGGCCAATTAAAGAACAAATGACAATTAAGGTGTTCCTTTTAATAGAACACCGGATCAAAGCATTAACACACAATGAATACATGTAACCCTCGAGTTGCCAACCATTCTCATCGATGTCCCCGTTTCTGTCACTCGGGGTCTCTGGTCCCGGTTGACAACAAGTGCATACAACTAGTAGATATAATCCAAACAACAATTATACTCATGCAAACATAAGTGTTCAGATCTGAAAACATGGCACCCGGGCCCAAAGTGGCAAGCATTAAGCATAACTAGTTGCACCAACGATGATTAACACAAATAGAGGATACTAGGCATCGTGCCCTAACAATTTGGCATCGAATTACATGAGCAATCTTATTCAATCCCTTCCATCCCCTTCCCTACAGCAGGGAACTACTCACACATGGAGGGGGACGACATGGATGGTTGATGGAGAGGCGTTGGCGGTGACGATGGCGGCGATCTCCACTCCGGCAGGGTGCCGGAACAGCAATCCTAGACCCCGAATTTAGGGTTCGTGATGGTGGTGGAGCTCCGTAAGGTTTCTGTAAAAAGTGTTCGGGGGCTCGTCGTTTTAGGTCGAGAGGGCACTTATAAGCGAAGGGGGGTCGAGAGACGAGGTCCCAAGGGCAGGGGCGGCCTCCTGCCATGGCCTGGACCCCACCCGCAGGTGGGACCCGCCCTGCTCCTGGGGTGGCCCCCCCTCGCGGTCTTCTGGCTCCGTGGCTCTTTTCCCTCAAAAATACTTTTTATAATTTTTCTGGAATTTTCCGCGAACTTCTGAACCCTGCACAATAGAAGGACACCAAATGCAATTCTCCTGAAAACAGCATCAATTCGGGTTAGTTCCAAACAAATTCATTAATAATCAGAGGCAAAACAATAGCAAAGTGTTTGGAAAAGTAGATACGTTTGCGACGTATCACCCGCGCAGGAAGCTATTGGAGTCCTGCTCGATCTTGGTGGCCGACGATGCCAATGCCCAGCTGAGTCCGGAGTTGTCGCCGGCGTGCTCGTCCCATGGTGGCGAGGGCCGCGGTACTCCGACGGCTCATCCACTGGCTCCTCGTTCACCTCCCTCGCCGATGTGTCATGGCGGGGATGGAGGTAGAGTGGGGATGGGAACGCTCGCGCACCCTGATGCTAGACGTCCCAGATGACGACTCCGCCTCGTGATGGACGCGGTGGCATGGCGTGCATGCCACCACTACTGTCGTTACTACCGCCGCCGCCACGACACCACGCAAAGCAGCCGCAGCGACACCACACCACGACAGGTAGTAAGCGAAACAAGATGGTACTTCCCGTTTTGGCGTGGCGGCGACCGGCCTCGATGGCGCTCGCCACCTTGTGGCCAGTCGTCTCCCACCAGTAGAGCTGGCTGGAGGAGTTGTAGTGTGTCGGTTGCCACCTGTCGTCGTACGAGCCAAGCAGGGCGTGACGCTCCCGCGTGAACCGGTCGTTACACGCCCCCAGTTGCCGATTTCATTCTCGGGAATGTTGCACTCCGTATCCGTCATCTCTTCCCGCCACGTGCGGATGGCGTGTTCGAGCGCCTCCTCCGTGGTGGGCAATGGTGGCACGTCAAGGCCGCCCACACTGATGACCCACCCCTTGGGCAGACGAAAGTCTGAAGGCACTTGAAGGCTGTACCGATGGGACTGGCGCACCTCGTTGAGCGTTAGGCTGCGGTCTCCTCAGAATGGTCCGGTGGAAATGTAGCTGGCTTTGTAGTTGTGTGACATGGTGGCGGTGGCGGAATGGTGGAGAGCAGGCAGAATGGTGTGGCGAGCCTGGGCGCGTATCGGCCTCTTTATACACCACCGAGGGGAGGCGAGCGGTGGCGAGTAGATCGAGGAGCCGGTGTCGTGGATTGGGTGGCACGCTGGCGTGTGGACTAGCACTGGCGGTGGCTTTAATGTAACGCGTCGCCTGCCCGTCCCATCGCATCGTTACCGCCTGCCTCGCCGCGCCACCTACGTCGTTTGGGAAGTGGCCGCCATTTACGCGTGTATCGGCCTCCTGCACAGCATCATTAACGCCTGCGAAGAAACTGCCGCTCGTGTCTATGACAAGGGGGTCCTCCTGTTAAGGTCGTATCCAGGCGTTGTCCGACGCCCCCAAACAGACTCCCAACCAGCCAGAAATCGGATCGGGCCGGACCGTGTGAGGGTTGCCGTTGTGATCGTTTTTCATGTCGGGGGCGTTGCTGGAGATGCTCTTATGTTGAGCGTCTCCACCGACGACACGCAAAGCCCCTCCTAGACCTAATATCCCGCCCTCAACTTTTCGGTCCGGCTCAGGTCCGGAAAATTCCGTCATGTAGTCACAGATATACGATGGGTCCGTCTTGTCATCTGCATATTGTATGCTCACGTCGGTATAAATGACGTCTCAGGCTTCTAGTCTTTCCAGACCGTGCTGCCAGGGAAGTGCTACATGTGACGAAATAATATGATATGCTTGCTCATTTCTGAAATATTGGGCAGGACTTCAAATGAGGAAGATAAATTCGATATGTAGGAATGAGCTAAAGTGTTGCATGTCACAATCACTACAGGAAACGCACAATACGCCGACGGCCGGAGCCGTCGGCGTATGCCCCGAAGCCGTCGGCGTATCGCCGTCGGCGTTTCCGTCCGTCGGCGTACAACATATGCCGTCGGCGTATGACTCAGCCGTCGGCGTATGTTAAGTGGGGCCCACAAGACGGCATCCATCTCCGTTTCCGTCAGCCTGTTATACGCCGACGGCAATGCCGTCGGCGTATCTGTGGCATTTCTGTCGACGTGGCCGCCTCCTGTGCGTCTGGCAGGCATCCTACGCCGTCGGCGTATACGTGCCGTTCCTGACATCGAGGCCCCACCCTGCGCTTCTGGCATTGCCGTCGGCGTATGGGTGACCATAAGGCTGACGTGGCCGCTTCCTGTGAGCCCGGCAGGCATCCTACGCCGTTAGAAGGGAAGTTTGTTCGGGTCTAACGTACGTAATTGTTCGCTATTAGATATGGCGAATGCAACTTAGTCACACTTCTTTTCGGTTTTTAAGAGGGCTTCTTCGAAAAGCTCCCCTCCCCATCTTCTTCCAGAAGTCTGACTCATAAATTCGTTTAGACTTTCAAACTTCTCTTTCCAATAATAATTTAGAAGTATAAACGAATTTGTGAGTCGGACTTCTGTGAGAAGTTGGGAAAGGGCAGCTTCTCGAAGAAGCCCTCCTAATAGCCGAAAAGAAGTGTGTCTTAAAACATTCCAGATGGTTTTGGTTAGATGTTGTGTGTTGTTTTTATTGATCATAGCCTCTGCCTTTTATTCTTCTTCTTTTGGTCTCTTTACCATTGGGACGTGGTGTACAATAAAAGCTCACTTTCGTTATCGTTGATTGTCAAGCTTCATATGGAGAAAGCTGAATCAATTCGGTAACTTGATTTATGAGGATCAGACATGCAACATGGAAATTTCATCGCAAAGTCTGTGGTTCGGTCGTACCTAAATGTATATATCTGAACTTTTCTAACTGAAATCAAATGTTTGGGCCCAAATCAAAATATGATTCAACAGTTCAAAAAAATAATATATGATTCAAAACTACTAAAATCGTTATAGAGTTAGTTTAACTATCGAAGCAAATAGACAAAAATCGTAAAATCCACATTACGTGTCGTGCTCGTTTGTTCTTCCTTTTGTTTTCCTTTGTCGTGGCGTATCACGTGAATGAAAATCTCACTAAGTCTTTTGCCTCTTTTCTAAAGAAAAAAGATCTGATCTCAGGCGGTGTGGCACGAACTAGGTTGTCGCCGTACAGCCGTTGGAGCTCAGATGCGATCTGAGTACGGCTCGCATTCTTTTCCCGTGCACTGATATTGGCCTATTTTCAAAATTCAGGCAGATGTTCAGCCATACCATGCGATGCGACCGTCGCCAAATGGAAGCGTGGAGGACGCGTCTGCCTCTGCTGCATGGCGTGTCGGAACAGATCCGCGATGCCTCCCGCATAGGCGCAAAAGGCCGCCGATGGTCGCGATTCTTATTATTTTTTTCTAGAGCAGGCATTTCGAAATAGCCTATTCATCCGCTTTATAAATAAAGTACAAACAGTAGATCCGATATAAAATGATGAGCAGACTTCTTACTGTAGAATTGTATTGAATAATAATCGATAGCAATATTGTGCCGGTTACAAGAGGTATATATGAGGGGCATAGGCCACCGACCTAGCCTAACACAAACCGAATAGGACTCTAAAACACAATTACAACTTGTATTCTAACATCCCCCGCAGTGTCAACGGTAGGCTCGACGACGTTGAGACTGAAACGAATGTCTTGAAACGGAGTAGTCGCCAGGCCTTTAGTAAAGATATCAGCGAACTGAGCAGAAGTAGGCACGTGTAGAACACGAACTTGATCGAGAGCCACCTTCTCTCGAACAAAATGAATGTCGATCTCAATATGCTTGGTGCGACGGTGTTGAACCGGATTCCCTGACATGTAGACAGCTGAAATATTATCACAGTAAACAATGATAGCTTGCTCAATAGGACGGTGCAGCTCCGACAGCAACTGGCGCAGCCAAACCGTATCAGCAACCGCATGAGCCACAGCACGATACTCAGCTTCGGCTGACGAGCGAGAGACCGTAACCTGCCTTTTTGAAGACCAAGAAACCAAATTGTTAGCAAGAAAAACACAAAATCCGGATGTGGACCGACAAGTATCTGGACAACCAGCCCAGTCTGCATCAGAGTAAGCTGTCAATGAGGTGGGAGAGGATTTGTTTATATGAAGACCTAAATCTAATGTGCCTTTGAGATACCTTAGAATACGTTTGACATGGTTAAAGTGTGGAACACGAGGATCATGCATGTATAAACAAGCTTGCTGGACAGAAAAAGAAATCTCAGGACGAGTGAGAGTAAGATACTGGAGGGCGCCGGTGAGACTACGATAAAGAAAAGGATCAGAAAAGAGATCACCATCGGCAGAAAGTTTGGAACCTGTATCAGCAGGAGTACGAGACGGTTGACAATCAAGCATACCAGCACGAGAAAGAAGATCTACAGTGTACTGACGTTGAGACAAGAAAAGACCAGAGGAGTCACGGATGACAGCGATACCTAAGAAGTGGTGAAGAAGACCTAAATCGGACATAGAGAATTCTTTGCGAAGAAGAGAGATAATATGATCTAAAAAGTGTTGTGAGGAAGCTGTGAGAATAATATCATCAACATAGAGAAGAAGATAAGTGGTGTCAGTATTGTGATGAAAGGTGAAGAGGGAAGTGTCAGAACGGGAAGGAGTGAAACCGATTGTTTGAGCATAAGTAGAAAAACGTTGAAACCAAGCCCGTGGTGCTTGTTTAAGACCATAAAGAGATTTTTGAAGAAGATAAACATGATTAGGATAGGAAGAATTTTCGAAGCCAAGAGATTGTTGACAATAGACTGTTTCTTAAAGAGAACCATGAAGAAAAGCATTTTTGACATCGAGTTGATGAATAGGCCAAGAAGAAGATACGACGATGCTAAGGACAGTACGAATAGTGCTGGGTTTGACAACAGGAGAGAAAGTCTCATCATAATCGATGCCGTGTTGCTGAGAGTAACCATGGCATACCCATAGAGCTTTATGACGTGCAAGACTTCATCGGAATTAAATTTGTGGCGAAAAACCCATTTGCCGGAGACTATATTTGTGTTTGAAGGACGAGGAACTAATTGCCATGTGTTATTTTGAATGAGAGCATCATATTCATCTTTCATGGCTGCGGCCCAATTAGGATCTAGGAGAGCTGATTTGTAAGATTTGGGAATAGAGGAAGAAGATAGAGATGCGTTTAGATTTAGACGATCTTTGGCGAGTAAACGAAACCCGGACTTGCCATGTGTGCGCATGGTATGATCGTTAGTAGGCACCGAAACGGGAATAGCATGAGGAGGAGGGATAGATGACGACGTGGTTGACGTGCCCGGCGCAGCGGAGGTAGCGGACGCGGGTGTTGGCGGCGGAGACGGCGACGGCAGGAAGTCTGCCGCGGCAGAGTTTTCTGCGTGTTCCGCTGCCGCGACAGAGGTGGCAGCAGGAGAGGGCGCGGCAGGATCGGCTGCCGCGACAGAGAATTCGGCCTGTTTTGCTGCCGCGGCAGGAGCGACGGCAGGATTTGGCTGGTGAAAGAAGGGAAAAGTATTGCGACGAGGGGGATTAGTAGACGGCGTGGATGAGTTAGGATCTAGAGGTTGACGCTCGGAAAAAGGAAAAATATTTTCAGCAAAAGTTACATGACGAGACACATGAACACGACCACTAACGAGATCTAGACAATGATATCCTTTGTGCTCGTCGGAAAAACCTAGATGGACACACGGGGTAGAACGAGCTGAAAGTTGTTCGGAGAAGTAGAGTAGGAGTTAGGAAAACAAAGACAACCGAAGACACGACGTCGGAGTAGTTCGAATGAGAGAGAAATAAAGAGAAGTAGGGTGTGGTGTGAGGATTAACTTTAGATGGTCGAATATTAAGTAGATATGTGGCCGTGTGGAGGGCTTCAACCCAGAACTTCGGAGGCATAGAAGATTGAATAAGAAGAGTGCAAGTGATGTCATTAAGAGTGCGAGAGAACGCTCGGCCTTGCCGTTTTGAGGGGAGGTATAAGGACAGGAGAAATGCAAGAGAATTCCATATTGAAGAAAGAAATTTGGATTTTTAAAGTTGTCAAATTCACGACCATTATCGCATTGAATAAATCTTATAGGAAGGAAAAAGTGGACCGAGACATAACGCTGAAAGTTAAGAAATATATTGTGAATGTCGAATTTGTTGCGTAAAGGAAAGGTCCAAACATAATGTGTAAAATCATCAAGAATAACAAGATAAAACTTAAAACCAGAGACACTTTCTATTGGTGATGTCCAAAGATCACAATGAAGTAATTCAAAAGGAAAAGTACTAGAGGATTGAGAGGAGCTAAAGGGGAGACGAACATGTTTGCCTAATTGACACGACTGACACATAGAAGAATTGTGAGAATCTCTATTACAAGGTATTGAAAATTCACTAAGGAGTGTACATAACACATTATTATTGGGATGGCCGAGACGTTGGTGCCACAGATCAACAGAGGCCACCATAGACGTTGGAGGGGCACGGTCGGAACACCATGGAGGGAATACAAATCACCGGAGCTATTGAATCGAGCGATCTTAGCCTTGGTCCGGTAATCCTTCGCAGACAAACCAAAGGGGTCAAATTCGACAGAAACGTGATTATCATTGGTGAATTGGCAAACAGAAATCAGATTTTTTTAATTAGTGTAGGAGCTACAAGAACATCACGAAGAAGCAAAGGTTGATTGGGGATTGGATTTGGGCTTGACCGACACAGTAAATAGGAATAGAGGATCCAACACCAAGAGTAATAGAGGAAAAAGGCGACGGTGTGCAAGAAGACAGCAAATTACTCGATGCGGACATATGACTAGAAGCACCAGAATCGAAAATCCAATCCGTACCTGAGTTCCCTTGTGCAACAAAGTTGTTCATGGCTTGTAGAAAAGCAGCTTGGTCCCAGCTCGGAGTCGAAGTAGAGGCCGGTGTAGACATGGGAGCTGGCGGGTGTGGCGGCGTCGGCAGTAGGGCCGGCATCGGCATAAAGAGAGAGCCACCATCATTGTACTGCGGCATATTGTACTGCGGCATGGAGGGGGCCGATGTAGCGCCATATGATGCATAAGGAGGGGCGTTGTAGATCAATGCCACGTAGGCGGGGGCAGTGTGGTGCGCGGCCGTCGGCTGTCGTGGCGCGAGGACGGGAGCGCGGGTGTGAGGACGGGTACTGGGCTGCCAGCCACCAGTGTAGGCAGGCGGGGCACCATAGGGCGTCAGGGCAGACTAGGGCATAGGCCACGCCTGGACTAGCCCGGTCCACGGATTAGGAGAGGGGCGCCATCCGGGCGGCGGCGGTGGTGCAGTCGGTGGAGCCGGAGCCGAGGGTGGAGGAGGAGCATGCGTCGTGCGAAATTGCGGTGGTTTTGGGTTTCGGCCCCTGTAGTTGGGACTTGGACGCCAGCCCGATGGTTGAGGAGGAGCCATTGGTGGAGGTGGCGGTGGCGGCGGTGGCGCAGGCGGGCGAGGAGCAGCAGTGAAGACCTGAGGATGGGAGTCCTTGTTAGTTTGGGCACGATCGGCCCATTGGAGCATCGAGAGAACCTTGGCAAAGGAGTGGTGCAGACGCATCATAGGGATGAAGGAGGCCTGTTTCTCGAACCGCTTGCTGAGGCCAACAAGGAGGACATTGATGAGCTGGCGATCGTCGATCGGATCACCAAGTTCGCGGAGTTCATTCGCGATCGCCTTGAGGCGTTGGCAGTAGACGCCGATGGGTGCATCACCTTGCACCGTGTTCCGAAGCTCGGTGTGGAGATTGTTGGCGCGAGCGTCGACGTTGTCCTGGAAGAGCTGACGAAGGGCTGCCCATAGATCGGCGGCGGAGGCACCATCACGGTGCACGAGATTGAAGATTTCCGTGGAGACTCGCATGTAGATCCATTGAATAATGGCGAGATCATCCTTGGCCCATTGCGGATCATGAAGTTGAGGCGAGCGTCATCGACGATGTGAGAGCGGAGGTTGCATCGCCCGAGGTGGACGTCGAAGAGGTGACGCCAATGGTAGTAGTTGTGAGCAGCGAGGTCTAGGGTTACGGGGATGTAGGGGCCAATATCGGAGATGGTGTCGGTGAAAGAGATTGAAGGGGCTATTGGTGGAGGTAGAGCTAAAGTGGAGGTAGAGGTGGAGGAGGCCGCGGCCGCGGCGACCTTGGCGGCGACGATGACGGCGCCGCTCGAAGTAGCCGGGCGGCGGCGGCGGGGTCGGCGGGTTGGCCATACCCTAGGATCGTAAGTCTGATACCATGTAGAATTGTATTGAATAATAATCGATAGCAATATTGTGCCGGTTACAAGAGGTATATATGAGGGGCATAGGCCACCGACCTAGCCTAACACAAACCGAATAGGACTCTAAAACACAATTACAACTTGTATTCTAACACTTACAAACATATCAAAGATAAGAAAAAGCAAAACATGAAGCGTCAAACTTGCCACCGGTAGCATCGGAACACGCCCACGGGGTACCGGAGCTCAACGACGACGCCCCGAGAGGGTAAAGACATGTTGCCATGTCGAGACCGACGGTTAAGGGTTTTCACCTGGAGCCTTAGCGTGTTGAAGGTAGCCAAAAAAACTCTTAACCGCCAGTCTCGAAAGCATGGTCACCTTTGGCATTGAAGTGTTGGGTTTTCGCTCGAAAAAACCCCCGAGGCACGCTCGATATAATGGACGGTCCACTGCCCCTGAGCTAGGCATCCGAAACACGATATGGTAGCTGTCAATGCCGAACTGTAACAACACTAGGGACTCCCCGCAGACCGCTCCTCGCCATCCACACAGCCAAGGAGAGAGACCATGACCACCGCCATGTCGCTCACTTTAGAGACGTAGTCCACCTTCTGGGGCCGCCGCCCCGGTATCCGCAACCTTAAGCCGAGGGACCAACAAATCGCGAGGTCAACATGACGGTTGAGTGGGGCCAATGACACATCCAGGCCCGCGCGGGCAATATCCGCAACGGAAAGGAGAAGATCTGCTGTCCTCCACTGCCCGAGGCGGTCACTGACCGGATTTACATAGTAGCAGGGCCGATCAGGACCAGATCATCACCAGCAGGGCCAGATCAGACCCAACTAGCCCCGCTGCGGCGCTACAGCATCAAGGTCGCAGTTGTCCCCCTACAGATAGGCTCCCAGATGTATGCATCAGCCGTGGCCCATAGAATCCAGATCGGCCCCAGATCCGAGCCGAGTAACCCTAGCCACGACCACATCCCGAGTGCCTGTCGGGGGAATACCTTCCGGGTAAGCCCATGAAGTGGGACGACCTTCAAGACTAAGGAAGCTTCAAGACGGCTCATAGAAGTCCGGCTCTTTGGGCCTACTCGATGGGCCGCCTCACACCAGACGACTTGATTGGAGTCCTAGCACAAGACGGAGTCCCAAGACTTGGAGGCCAATAAGGAGCTTGTAGTATCCAAGTAGGACACAGACTTTGGGGTGCGACCCGGCGGATACCCCTAATCCTAGGGCGGACATGTATATAAGTTGGACCTAGGGACTTTAGGAGATAAGCAATAGAGAATCAAAGCCTTAGTCATCGATCTCCAAGTAGCGAAATCGCCACCTTGTAATGGAGACTATTGTCATCATCAATATCAATCTAATAGGAGTACGTCTTTACCTCCAAATTGAGGGGCTGAACCTGGGTAAACTTTGTGTCTTGAGTTCCCTAGATCTCTTCCCAAGACAACCCAAAGTCACCTAACCACATAACTTTAAGTCATCTACTATGACATATGTCGTGACAATCCCACGACAATGCCCGCCACCACTATCATCGTGATGTCCCCAACTGTCGCCATCGTCCAAAACAGGTATACGTTATAAGTCATGCGAGTCTTCTGTATTGAAGGTAGAAAGGTGGTTTTACATCAGTTCGTTACACACCGGGAAAGTGAAGGGTTCCGTAGCAGAAAACAAAAAAATTCCTAACAACGCGAACCACAAACTAGCCAAGATCTATTTGACGAGGTTGGGACTCGGCAAATCCCTGGGTTGAGCACCCCGGGTTGATTGAGGGGGAGAGAGATGAGCGCTGGTGATCACGACGGCTAACAGGCGAGGTTTTACCCAGGTTCAGGCTCCCGGAGGATAACACCCTACTTCCTGCTTGTTTGGTATTGATGCTGAGCGTGGCTACAATGGCGAGATGGCAATCTCGCTAGGGTTTGAGATGGCGGCTATGCGTTGGTGTTCGCTAGTTGCTTAGTTACCCTAGACGAGGGACCCTCCCAGCCTTTATATGATAGGCTGGGTCTCGGGTGAACGGTGCCGATGGCACTTACAAGGCGATGACCTATGTTGACTATCCTGGGCCGCACATCGTCCTTCTTGGGCCTCCTTTGGGCCCTCGCCATAGGGTTGATGGACTTGGCGTGACCCAGGTATCACCACCGTGGGGTAGTCAAAGAGTAACCCCACGACAGTAGCCCCCGAGTGCTTAGTCGAATCGTAGAGTCGGGTAAAGGACTCCTTCCTTCAGGGCACGCCACCAGGTTCCTGAAAGGAACAAATAAAATGGTCGACTCCGGCCGTTCAGGGCTTATGGAGGATTCCTTAGTCGAACCATCGATTGCAGGGTGAAAACTGCGAGTATTGCTTTGGTCGGTGATTTTTCGACTGCGATTGCTCTGAGTCATTCGGGAGCGCGAACAGCGCTCCCGATGGGAGTAGCCCCCGAGATTAAGCTGAATTGCTTGCAATTGAGGTTAAACTCAATTTTTCCTTCAGTCGAAAAGCCCGCTCCCGATGGGAGTGAAGAAGGGACTCGAATTGACGGAGTCGCAACTTGCTTTGCACGACTTACTTTGTACTCGGCCGGTTTGGCTTACTGCTTAAGTTTGCTCAGCTTGTGGAGCTTACTGTATTTCTTTTGCACTCGAATGAACTTGTCGAGTCGACTCAGCTCTTAGAGCTTACTGTATCTTTGTTGCACTCGAATGAACTGTCCGGGTGCTCCATCAGCCCATTGGCTTGCTACGCCTCCGCAATGACGTAAGCGCTGACGTTTTCGGCGTGCTCTGCATCCGATTGGACGTGACATGGTGGTCCCAGTGCCAGCCTTGACTGATCTGACCGTTGGGCGTGAACTTTTCGCGGCGTGATGAAGGCACCTCGATTCCCGCGCGTAGTGGGCGGCGTGGGCGGCGACAGTTGGCATCTCTGCGCGACGCGTGGACGGTCGGATGAGGTTGTGGAGAGCGGTTTCGTGGGGAACAGCCAGGATGAACTGACCCTGCGGTATATATTTTTCACCGCGGTGGGGAATAGTTCACCCCATCCTCATTTCGCCGCCATCTCCACTGCTCTCTCCTCCATTGCTGCTCCTCCATTGCTGCTCCTCTGCCAGATTCTTCTCCACCCACCATGAGCAAGGTCACGATGAAGAGGGGAAAGTCTGCCGCCGGCGCCGTCGCCGCCACCGAGGCTGGCGTGATGAAGAAGCCCGAGGGCGACTGGACGAAGTCGTCGGTGAAGAAGGCCGATCTTGAGGGCCTCCGCGCGCAGGGGCTGCTGCCGCCGGCGGACCAGGCGACGGTGCGCGCGCCAGGGAAGGAGGTATTCCCTGCCCCTCGCGAGGGGGAACGCGTATGCTTCGTGGATTTTCTTCCGCGGGGTTTCGGGTTCCCCCTCCACGATTTTGTTCGTGGTCTCCTGTATGCTTATGGGATTCAGATCCACGATCTGACTCCCAATAGCGTCTTGAGCATCGCGAGCTTTATCGTGCTTTGCGAGTGCTTCTTGGGGATCGCACCCCACTGGCTGCTATGGAAGTCGCTGTTCCTCGTCAGGAGGAACGTGGGGAAGAGCGGGCAAGTGTACCCGGTGGGCGGCTTCGGCATCACCTTCTTCCAGATGAAGAAATCCGACTCCGTCCAAGGCTGGCGGAGGAAGTGGTTCTACGTCAGGTGCGACCAGGAGGGGCTTCTTCCCTTCGCGGCTGATCGCGAGTTGCGGAAGACGAAGGCCTGGGCGCACCCGCTGTCAAAGGGAGACAGGGAGGCGATTCAACCCCTGCTGGCGCTTCTCCGTGGCCTGCTGAAGAGCCTTGGGCGCGAGACAGGTGGGGTGCATCTCATTGCCACCTTCTTCAGGATCCGGGTGCAGCCGCTCCGCGCTCGCGTCCACCCGATGTGGGCGCTTGAGCACGGCAATGAACTCGGCGATGACGAAGTTGAGTCGAAGGTGAGGAGCATCACCAGTCTCCGAGCCGCCGATCCGTGCAACGTCAAGTGCCCGGCCCAGCCGTATGGGCCGAACAACCCCGTGCCTGAGGTAAGCTTCCTTTTTGTTTTTGCTTCTGTCTTGTATGTTCTGTCGAGATCTTCTTTTCTCTGACCCAAATTTTTTTTTGACAGGGTCGTTCCAGCTTTGTCAGCCTTCCTCCGTTGATGGAGAACGGACCTCATGAAGAGGCAGAGTTCCCTGAGGATGAAGAGTTTGATGACGATGAAGTTCCCTCCGCCGCTTCTCCGAGTCAAGAGGTAGTGGAGGACGACGAAGATGAAGAGCCGCTGCGGAAGCGGCAAAGGCGAAAGAGTGGCGAGTCTGCTTCGGCTTCGTCACCCGCGAAGCAGGTGGCGGTGGAGGACGTGGACGGGGCGAGCGAGTCGTCCTCGGGTGCCAAGCACACGAGCGACCCGACGGAGCCTTTGGTCGTGCCTCCCCTTAGCTCTGCGCCGCCGACTGGGTTCGCGAGGATGCCCTCCGTCTCCCTGGGCAGCGATGATGATCTGGACGTCACCAGGTTAGTCTTGCAACCATCACCTTGTTTTGTCGAGTGCCCTTTTTGCCTTTGCGAGTATTTGAATCGAATTATCTTGTCGCAGCGACCGTACTGGCGCTGTCGGTTCTTCGCCTCCAGAGATGGAGCACACTTCTGCTCCCGTGTTCGAGCAGACCGCGAAGGCGACCGAAGAAGAGCCGCGGGCGGGTGATGCGTCGACCTTGAAGGCTTCGACTTCCTCCGTGCCAGAGAAGACTGCTGATGCGACCTCGGTGGACGCTGGATTGCTTGAGCATGTAAGTGTCCCTTAACTCAGTCTGCAAGATCTGTATCGGGTGCGCGAACAGCGCTCCCGATTGGAGTAGCCCCCGTAGATGTGCTTGACTAGGATAGTCGGGCGCAGATTGATGTCTTGTTCTTTCCACAGCCGTTTTGTCGCCAGCTAATGGAGGGAGCCGTAGCCTTCGTGCGAATGGAGAAGGAGAGGGATCGACTCCGCACTGCTCTGGAGCACGCGAACAGTGAGTACTAACCTTTGCGTTCGAGAGGTGCTTCGACTATCTATAATGCTGACTTTGCACCGGTGATCCACAGGCGAGAGGGAGAGCATGGCGAAGCGGGTCGCGGAGCTGGAGAGATCCCTGGGTGAAGCCCAAGAGCGTGAGCGAACCCGGGATGATCTGGAGAAGGCCTAGATTGAACACTTGCTCACCCTCGCTGATACTATCGGGAGTAAGTATCTCGGCTCATTGCCTACTTTGTCTTGTGTCGACTTCCGATGTCTTACAAGTGGTCTTCTCTTTGTTGTTCAGAGGCGTCTGGAGGTGCTCCTCCAGAAGGGGCTTCCAGTGCCAATGTCGGCCTGACGGAAGCTGTTGGCTTCATAGACCGCGTCTTCGCGTATGCCTCAACGGCGCTGCAGAAGTCGACAGGCGCCTTGGCGACTGTGCACCGGAACATCTTCCCCAATCAGCCATCGCCGGTCGCTGTTGACGCGCTTGCGGCTCCGTTTGAAGGCGACGCGACCACCATGGCGGACTACACGCGTGCTCAGACGGTACGCGGCTCAGAGCTCACTTTCCAGCTCCTACTTGGTCACCAAGTCGCAGGTGACTTTGAGAAGGTTGTCAGCGACTTCCCTCGGAGGCCTGATGGCAAAACCGCGTCCCTTAGCTGTGTGAAGGCGCGGGCGAGTCAGCTGGCTGCGAAGTTGGTTGCCACCTTCGAGAAGAGAATCGCCAAGGCTGCAGAGTTGGCCGCTAGGAAGGGCCGTTCTCAGTCGGAGTCTGCGATGTAGACTTCTTTATTTTAAGCTTCTGCTTTTGGTCTTGGTCTGTAATGAACTGATGTATTTTGCGGGTCCTTTGGTCGTGAACCATGCTAATGTTGAAAATGTGACTTGTGCCTTCGAGTCTTCTTTCATATCTATGTTTGAATGTCTTCCTCATTTGCCACTGTCGAATTTGGCAGTCTGAGATGGGCGAGGCTCCTGAGGTCGCTGGAACTGCTGGTGCGGGTGAGGATGAAGACACCTCTTCGGCCGCACCCACTCGCCATCGTCGTCGAACTCCTCCAGCTCCTGCGCGCAGTGTAAATGACCAGCGAGTGATCACCTTCATGAGAAACAAGATCGTTGAGCTTGAGTCGAAGCTGAAGGTTGTCGAGTTGGAATTGCAGCGCTTGAAGTCACGGCCTGCTGCGCCGTTCTCCCAGCGTGAGGAATTCCTTCTTGGCCAGATAGACTTGATCAGTCGACAGCTGCAAGGTTGGCCTTCTAGCGCTTTGCTTCGGCTTCTTGATGCTTTCTCTGTTCTAAGTGTTGGGTCTTGATGCAGATGTAAATTCTGACTGGAAGGCCGAGCAGAGTCGAGTGGACGAGCGGGTGGAAAGAGAGGCCGCCAGTGACTCACCCGAAGCGCGTACATTTTGGTCAAACAAATCCGAAGGCAGTGTACTGGCTAGAATGCTGGATCGCACCTGGCGGGCTGCTTTGCTTCTGGAAGGTTGTAGGAAGACCCTCTGGCAGATCAACAAGGTGTTCTTTCCGCACAATGAGCAGCCTAGTGGACTGGCCGCGCTGCTGGAGAAATTCCGTGAAGGCAAGGCGTTGAAGGAAGTCGTGCACGCCCAGCTTGTTGGCGGGGCGAACGTGGCGCTGGCGTACGTTCGAATGCACCGGCCTCATCTTCCCTTGGACAAGGTGCTTGACGGCTTGCCTGGAGCGGATGACTACGCCGATACCCTTGCGGCTGCACGTCGGATGGTTCAACAGGTCTAGAACTTCAGTGAGCAGCTTGTAGGTCCACTCGATGTGCCAAAGGATGAGCCTGTAGAGTGAGACTACTAGACTGCTGTTGTACAGCATTAGTTTGTAAAAGATATTTTCCCAAGTGGGAGCAATAGTGTATGTATGCCGAGGTGGGGGTATCCTCCGAGTGAGTAACTTGTATCTTGTAGACTTCTGTAAACCTGTATGGCGCAGCCCCCGAGCGGATCGAGTGCGGCCGAGGTGTGTCGAGTCAGGCCTGTGCAGCGCAGCCCCCGAGTGCTTCGAGTGCGGCCGAGGCGTTTTCGAGTTAGACCTGTACGGCGCAGCCCCCGAGTGCGTCGGGTGGCGACCTAGGTTGACTTAGACCTGTACGGCGCAGCCCCCGAGTGCGTCGGGTGGCGGCCGAGGAGTTTCGGGTTGGACCTGTGTGGCGCAGCCCCCGAGTGCGTCAGGTGGCGGCCTAGGTTTTGACTTAGACCTGTGCGGCGCAGCCCCCGAGTGCGTCGGGTGGCGGCCAAGGATTTCGAGTTGGACCTGTATGGCGCAGCCCCCGAGTGGTTCGGGTGGCGGCCTAGGTTTTGACTTAGACCTGTACAGCGCAGCCCCCGAGTGCTTTAGGTAGCGGCCAAGGATTTCGAGTTGGACCTGTATGGCGCAGCCCCCGAGTGGTTCGGGTGGCGGCCTAGGTTTTGACTTAGACCTGTGCGGCGCAGCCCCCGAGTGCTTCAGGTGGCGGCCAAGGATTTTGAGTTGGACCTGTATGGCGCAGCCCCCGAGTGGTTCGGGTGGCGGCCTAGGTTTTGACTTAGACCTGTACGGCGCAGCCCCCGAGTGATTCGGGTGGCGGCCGAGGATTTTCGTTGCTTGCTGATAAAAGTAAAGGGGAGAGCTTGTTCCTCAAATCATTTTATTGACTTTTGCGAGCAGGCCGCCTCATTAAAACCCTTCCAGTCCCCTCGGGTACCCTGGCGAGGGAAAGAGTGCGTCTGAAACCTGCCGCTTCTTGACATTGTACTGTTACAAATTGGGGTCGATCAGGCGTAGAAGCGGCGCAGTTGCGCAACATTCCACGGGTTGCTGTAGACTATCCCCGTCTTCGAGTCCTTCAGGCGGTAGGCTCCGCCGCCGATTGCCTCTGTCACGATGTATGGACCCTCCCACAGGGAGGCAAGTTTGTGCACCTTCTTCTGCTTGAGACGGAGGACAAGATCGCCAGGGACGAACGCTCTGGGCCGCAGTCGCCGCCCGTGATAGTTGCGCAGGTCTTGCTGATACACGGCTGTGCGGGTAAGGGCGATGTCGCGTGCTTCGTCCAGGGTGTCCATGTCATCCTCGAGTGCTTCCTCTGCATCAGACTCATCGTAGGCCACCACTCGGGGAGCGTCGAATTTGATGTCGCACGGCAGGACTGCTTCAGCGCCGTACACCATGAAGAATGGCGTGTACTGGGTAGATCTGTTTGGCGTGGTGCGCAGACTCCACAGCACAGATGGCAGTTCTTCGACCCAGGCACCTGCGGCGCGCCTCAGTGGCACTCGCAGGCGCCTCTTTACGCCCTTGCAGACTAGGCCATTGGCTTTCTCGACTTGTCCGTTGGATTGCGGGTGCGAGACAGATGCGTAGTTGAGCTTGATGCCTTGGTCAGAGCAGAAGTCCTTGAATTCTTCGGCTGTGAAGTTTGAGCCGTTGTCGGTGATGATGCTGTGTGGCACACCGAACCTGAAGATGATCGACCTGATGAAGTTAACTGCCGAGGAGGCAGTCGAACTTGTGATGGCGCGGCTTCGATCCACTTCGTGAACTTGTCGACTGCCACCAGGAGGTGAGTGTGTCCACCTGGAGAAGACTTCTTGAGTGGACCCACCATGTCGAGCCCCCATTGAGAGAAGGGCCACGCGAGTGGTATGGTCTTCAGTGCTGATGCCGGTGCGTGCGGCTTGTTGGCGAACTCCTGGCAGCCGATGCATTTCCTCACGAGTTCTTCTGCGTCTTGCATTGCAGTGGGCCAGTAAAACCCTGCTCGTAGGGCTTTGGCCACCAAGGCTCGACTGCTGGCGTGGTGTCCACAGATGCCGGCGTGGATCTCGAGTAAGATGGCTTGAGCGTCGACTGGATCGATGCACCTTTGGAGGACTCCTGAGATGCTTCGCTTGTAGAGTTCCCCGTTGATGACGGTGAAGCCCTTGGAGCGGCGGACGACGCGCTTGGCTTTGACTGGGTTTGCTGGCACCCTCTGATGCAGTATGTAGGCAGGTATGGGCTTGTCCATGTGGGTTCGATTAGCATTACCTCCATGGGTTCCGTCTCCGTGCTTGGCGGGTTGGTGGTGCTCGTTGTCGGTGTAGAGGGTCCCGGCGCAGGCCGGAGCTTGATGGAGCGCTGCTTGATGCACTCAAGGAAGACTCCGGGTGGCACCAGTGCTTTGTGTGAGCCTAGGTTGGCGATGATGTCGGCTTCCTCGTTGCTCGCGTGGCCGATGTGCCGCAGCTCGCAGCCGTCGAAGGTGCCTTCCAGCTGGTTGTATAGGTCCCTGTAGGCTATCATGTTGTCGGCGATGGCGTCACATTGCTTCATGGTTTGCTGCACGACAAGGTAGGAGTCTCCGTAGATCATGAGGTGAGTAGCGCCACAGTTTTTGGCCATCCGCATGCCGTGGATCAGGGCTTCGTACTCTGCCTCGTTGTTGGAGGGTGTTGGGAAGTCCATTTGCAGTACATACTTCAGCTTGTCGCCTTTGGGTGAGATGAGGACGACTCCCGCCCCTGCTGATCTGAACTTCTTGGACCCGTTGAAGTACATTGTCCATGCGTTGGACAAGTCGGGTACGTCAGACAGCTGGGCCTCTATCCACTCTGTGGTGAATTCTGGAAGAACTTAGGCCTTGATTGCCTTCGGGTGCGCATACTTCGGCCCCCTGGGTCCTAACTCGACGACCCACTTAGCGACTCGTCCTGTCGCGGCTTGGTTGGTGAGGATGTCGGAGAGCCCAGAGGAGCTTACCACCGTGATGGTGTGCTCGGAGAAGTAGTGGACGACCTTCCTTGATGTCATGAAGACTCCGTACGCTAGCTTCTGGTAATGCGGGTATCGCTGCTTGGAAAGGGTTAGCACCTCGCTAAGAAAGTAGACGGGTCGCTGAACAGGGTGGCTGTGCCCTTCTTCTCCTCGTTCGACGACGAGTACTGTGCTGACCACTCTGTTCGTGGCTGACACATAGAGGTACAGCGGCTCATTCTCTAGTGACGCCACCAGTACTGGAGGAGTCGTGAGGGTTTTCTTGAGCTTGTCGAACGCGTCTTGCGCTTCTTCTGTCCACTCGAATTTATCTGTCTTTTTCATCAGTTGGTAGAAAGGCAGGGCCTTTTCTCCCAACTTACTAATGAACCGGCTGAGAGCTGCGACTCGGCCGGCTAGGCGTTGCACTTCATGAAGCTTGGCCGGTGCTGGCATTGCGAGTATGTTTTGCACCTTCTCAGCGTTGGCTTCGATTCCTCTTGCCGAGACGAGGTACCCGAGCAGTTCTCCGGCTGGCACGCCGAAAACACACTTGTCCGGATTCAGCTTGATCTGATACTCGTTGAGTGCGGTGAAGACTTGCGGAGGTCAGCAATTAAACTGTCCTCCGTTCGAGTGGTGATGACTATGTCGTCGACGTAGACTTGTACGATCTTTCCTATTAGCTCCTTCAGGCAAGCTTGCATCGTGCGCTGGTATGTGGCTCCAGTGTTCTTCAACCCGAAGGGCATCATTTGGTAGCAGAACACACCATGGGGTGTGATAAATCCAGTCTTCTCTTCATCTTCGACTTTCATCCTGATCTGCTGGTACCCGGAGTAGGCGTCCAGGAAGGATAGGCGCGCGCAGCCTGCAGTCGAGTCGATGATCTGGTCTATCCGCGGGAGCGGAAAATGGTCCTTGGGGCAGCACTTGTTAATCGCGGTGAAGTCGACGCACATGCGGAGTTTTCTTCGTCTTCTTCTTCTCCACCAGGACCGGGTTCGCTACCCAGTCCGAGTCTTTGACCTCTCGGATGAATCCGGCGTGGAGCAACCGGTCGATCTCCTTGCTGATGGCGTCTCGTTTGGGACCCGAAAAGCATCGTATGGTCTGCTTGACGGGCCTGGCGTCCTTGTGGACGAGTAAGGAGTGCTCGGCAAGTTTCCTGGGTATGCCTGGCATGTCAGAGGGTTGCCAGGCGAACATCTCCCAGTTCTCACGTAGAAACTCAACGAGCGCGCCTTCCTATGCGATAGGCAGGCTTGTCGACACCTTGACTGTCTTGCTGGCGTCCGTCGGGTGGACTTGATGGGTTCTTGTGTCGTCAGTCGTGTTGAAGGCGGAGCCCTTGGCTGGCTTCTTGGATGGCGGGAAAATGGTCTTGTCGTTGTCGATTGCCATCATCGCAAGGTGCTCCTCCATTCCGAAGAACTCAGAGATCTGGCTGAATTCGCGGTCACAGCTGTTAAGGCGGTCGAAGTCGCCATGCACCGTGATGACGCCCTTGGGTCCAGGCATCTTGAGCATCAGATAGGCGTAGTGGGGTATCGCCATGAATCTTGCAAAGGTTGGGCGCCCGAGAATCGCATGGTACTGCGACTTCCAGTCGACTACCTCGAAGTCGATCGCCTCCCTCTGGAAGTTGTCGGGTGTGCCGAAGATGACGTCGAGTGTGATTGCTCCCATGGGCGTGACTTCTTGCCCTAGTACTATGCCATGGAAGGTGATCCCTGATGGCGCTAAGTTTGTTGTTGGCCTGTTCATTCTTCTGAGGGTGTCGGCGAAGATAATGTTGATGCCGCTGCCTCCGTCCATGAACACCTTTTTCAAGGTGTAATCCCCGATCAGAGCTTCGACTACCAGAGCGGCGTGCCCGGGTCGTGGTACCGCAGGCGGATGATCTGCTCTGGAGAACGTGATCGGTGTCCCTGACCCTCTCAGGTATTCGGGTACTGCAGGTGGACAGGTGACAGCCTGGTAGACTTGGCGGGTGATGATCTTCTGCGTCCTGTTTGAAGGGCGCCCCTTCTGTACCATGTTGAGCTGTCCGCGTGCCGCTGGATATGCGTTAGGGGCTTCTTGCTGCGGCTGCTGCTGCGGATAAAAAGCTCCTGCTGCGTGTGCTGGATTAGCGACTGTAGGTGCGGGTGCGGGTGCTGCTTGGAGAGCTAACTGCGCGACTGGCTGTGCTGCGGGTGCTGCCTGGAGAGCCAACTGCGTGTCTGGCTGAGCGACTATCTTCTGCATTGCCTGGTATATCCTGCGTGCCTTCTTGCAGTCCTTCAACAGGTGACGGGATCCCCACTTGCCCGTTTCCGGGTTCCTGAACATGTGGTGCTTGCAGGGTTGCTCTAGCTCTTCCTCCGGAGTCAGCGTGCGCCTCTGCCACTCTCGCTTGCGGCTCCCATCGCCACGGTAGGTGCTGCCACCGCTTCGGTTGAATTGCCCTTGGCTGTATTGGCGACTCTGGTCGTCGCCGCTTCGACTGTACTGCCTTTGACTGTACTGGCGATTGCTGTCGTATGCTTCATTCTCGCGGGGGGTTTCGAATCCCGCCGCTACTAACTCTATTGAGTCATTGCCATGGTAATGCGGCTTCTTCTTCTGGCGTCCTTCCCGCCAGTTGCTTGGTCCGGCCTCGTCTCGTGGAGTATCACGGACCGAGTCCTCTCCGTCTGCCCACTGGTTGGCTATCTTCATGAGGTCAATCAGGTTTCTCGGCCGGAGCCTACCAAATTCCTCGCGGAGGTCGCGGCGGTAGACGTCATGCATGAAGGCATCCATCACCCGGTCTTCCGAGGTGGCTTCCATGGTGTTGCGGAGCAGGGTCCATCGCTGGATGTAGGACCGGAGCGGCTCGTCCCGTCCTTGTTTGCATGCTTGGAGTTCGACGAAAGTTGTCGGCCTTGAGTATGTCCCCAGGAAGCTCTTGACGAAGGCATCCGCGAACTCGTCCCATGTGCTGAAGGCATCCTTGGGTTGAGTGTTGAGCCACCCGCGTGTAGATCCTGTGAGCATCAGCTGGATGTACTGCATGGCTGTAGTCGAAGTACCGCCCTGGCAACTGCAGGCTATGAGGTAGTCCTCCAGCCAGTCTCTCGGGCCCTGCTTTCCGTCGTACTTGACCGCTTCTGCCGTGAGCTTGAAGCCCTTGGGCATTCTTGTGTCGCGGATGTTGAAGCTGAAGCATGGGGCACCGCGTGGCTCGAAGTCGCTATCGTCGCGGTCGTCAGCATTGGGTGTGCTGACAATCCGCTGGGTGCGGTTGCGGTCTACCGTCCTCTGCGTGATGACGTTGCGGAGGTCTTCGCCTGGCTGCGGCTGTCGCGGCTGTCTTGCTGCTGGGCCTGCGAGCGCTGCGGGTTCGCGGTCGCGGCGACCCCGATTTTCTTGCGCCCTTTCTGCTGGTGCCTTGTTTGCCAGAGCCTCTTCAACTGCCTTGATGGACATGATTTGTTGCTTGTGGAGGAGAGCGCGGGCGTCACCCTCAGGCGGCTGCGTGAGTCGCAGGTATGTTTCGACTGCCATGAGGGCAGCTCCGGGTGTCTTGGGGACGGGTATCCCGTCCGCGTCTTCAGTCATGTATGACGACTCGAGGTTGCGGGTAATTCCGGCGCGTTCGGCCTCTGTCATCCAGGGCACGCGGGGCCTGTGGCGCCTTGCTCCTTGCGAGACTTCTGTCGAGGCAGCAGTGAATGAGTAAGCGGCCCTCCTGGCACTCGCCGCGTCGGCCTCCTCCTTGCGTCGGAGTAGCTTGTCCTTCTCTGCGCGGAGTCGTTCGCCTTCCTTCCGCAGCAGGTACTAGACCGCCATCAGGTCCTCTCGGGGTGCGTCTGGTGGAGGGTACGTGCCCTCCTCAACGTGCTTCAGGGCTCTGATTGCCATGTCGCGGGTGATGGTGAGTCGTGTCTGATCCGGCATGACCACCTCCAGTGGATATGCGGGTTCGTCGCCGTTGGCCCGCGCCGGGCCGGTCATGTAGACTTGTGCGGGGTAAACTCGGGAAGTGGGGCTGATGCTTCCACTGCTGCTTCCTTCATCCGAGCCGTGCTCAGAGTCAAAAATTGCTCCAACGTGGTGGGTACCACAGTTGCCGTTGGAGTTCTTTCCGTAGAATTTCGCGGCCTTCACCGCGGACGCGAGGAAAGGAGTCGCTGTCGTCGACGCAGGTGCGATTGGCTTGCGGATGATCTCGCGACGCGAAGGCGTGGCCGACGTAGTCGGAGTCGATTTAGATCTTGGCCTTGCCCGCGACGCGATCAAGGTAGTCGAAGTAGACTTGATCTGCATAGTAATAGTGTCGTGGGGTTATCCTCCGCGGATAGGGTTGATGGACTTGGCGTGACCCAGGTATCACCACCGTGGGGTAGTCAAAGAGTAACCCCACGACACTATTACTATGCAGATATAAAGTAACAGAGGGAATCGGTATTCATACCCTTGAAGACCGAAAGCATTACATTTCGTAGAACGTTGGCGGTGGAGTCGTAGGACGCCGACCTCAAGGTCATGGAGTCGTACCGGCGATGAGTGTTGCTGTGGGCAGCACCTCCGTAGTTCTACACGCGTACGGTGTAGCGACGATCCCCCGGCTCCGGTCCAGCGGCAGCAGCGGAAGATGAATAGCTCGACCGAAGCACCAATATCACGGCGGTGGTATTTGGTGGAGAAACCCCTCTACCGTGCACAGCTCCGAAAAAAGGCGGAACCACGCTCGAGTGAGAGAGAGAGAGAATTGGATGGGATGCCTTTGGGAGGAGGGGGGCACCTCTTTATATAGGAGGAGGGAGTCCAACTCCCTTGGGGGGCGGTGTGGGACTAAAAAACCCACACCTGGCCGCACCCCCTAGTGGGCCCCATGTGGGGGGTTGGCCCATGGCCGGCCGGCCCCCTTTTAGGCTTCCTCTTGGGTCGGTTTCCCTAATGGGCTCCTTAGGGCCCATTTAGGTGGGCTGCCCCTTAAATTCAATTAAAAATATATATTTAATAATTAATTACACTAATTAATATTAGATACATATTATTTAATTTCCTCTTGCTCCGAAACACCTTTCGTTGCCCTCCGATCTCCATCGGATATTTCTCCCTTATTCCGAAACACCGTCGGAACCCCTCCGATCAGCATTGGATAATTCTCTCTCATTCCGAAACACTTCGGAACCTCTCCGATCACCATCATAATTCCCGGAACCATTCTGGAGTTTGTCTCTCTTATTTCTTCGGTGCCGAAACTATTCCTAAGCGTCGTCTACCCTTAAGCGTGCCACCCTACGGTTCAGGATCACTCCAGACATTATCGAGACTCCTGTCCGATCAATGACCAACAGTGGGATATGGAAACCCATGATGGCCCCTGTGTGTTTCGCGAAGTTCTTTGTCGCTTGAACCTTATCGTTGTTCACCATTCCTTTTGTCGCACGATATCAAGTTTGTCCGAGATCCCCATCTCATTACCCGACAAACTTATTTACTCGTCTACATGATATTACATCTCCGTGACCTAGTCACATGCTTGCAAGACTTTGATGTAATATCACCGAGTGGTCCCAGTGATATCTTTTCGTCACGCGGATGGACAAATCCCGCTCTTGATGCATACGCCTCAATGTATTCCTTTATAAAACCTGTTAGACACCTTTATGATCACCCTGTACGGTGTGACAGTTGATACAGTCAAAGCTTCCTTCCAGAACAGTGATTAAATATGATCTCACAGTCTAAGGACTTGGTTACTACTACGTTTCTATTAAGTCATCGCAATGCCGATATTCGTGACAGATCTTATTGCGTTTAACTTACATTGGGTGGTGCCCATCATGTCATTCACCAATGACACGACTCCATTGTCAATTGACATAAATGTCCATGATCAGGAAACCTTGATCATCTTTTGACCAATGGACTAGTCAAGTAGAGGCTACTAGGGACCTGGTTGTTTATGTACCACACTTGTATTAATGTTTCCGCTTAATACAGTTATAGCATGTATAAAACTTATTATGAACATATATGAGTTATGCTAATAAAACTCCTTTATTATTTGCCTCTAGGGCATAACTCCTACAGAAAGATCACAGGCGATCCAACCCTACACTCCACAGAAAAACACAAGTTCCTAGCTATGGCACCGCTCGCAACGATCTACACAAATTCGCAATCTTCCACTTGTCAGATTTTGTAGTTATTTTCCAACAGACCTCATGCACCATGGTGGCCACTTTGTCAAATACTCTAATGTCATTTCAGCCAAAAGAAACCTTGTAGTCAGGATGATCAAGGCGTTGGCATCCCTCCGAATAGGTTTGGACGCCGCGTCGCTGGCCCTTGGCCACCACAAAGAGCAGATGGAGGTGGTGTTTGATAACGCGAGAGGTGTTAATCAATCACGCTTCGTTGGGCACCCCAAGAGGAAGGTTTGAGGAGCACAGCAGCAAGTTTTCCCTCAGTTAGAAACCAAGGTTATCAAATCAGTAGGAGTGAGGAATGCTTCAGAAGGTTGTCCACAACTGCAATGGCGCCAGAAAAAGAGCTGTTGCAGGGGAGACAGTGGAACCTGCAGAACACAATCAAACTACTTTGCCCCAACGAAGCAGTGAGGTTGTTAATCTCACCGGCCTTGCTGAATACAAAGGATTAAATGTATGTGTGTAAGGAAGCTTGTTTGCAGTAAATGAAAGCAGTAGAGCAGTTGATTTAATTGCAGATGTAAAAGAATAGACTGGGGTCCACAGTTCACTAGTGGTGTCTTCTCCATAAATAAATACTACACATGCTGGGTAACAAATTACAGCTGGGCAATTGACAGAATAGAGAATGCATGACAATGCATGAACATTGCATAATACAGAGGATGATGATGTCTATATGAGATGCTTTGGGCATTACGACAAAATACATAGATAGCTGTTCCAAGCTTACACCTATGCCTAAATAGTCCACCTTTGAGATAACATACCGTAAAATCTCTCCAGTATTAAGTTGCAAGCAACAGACAATTGCATGAAGAACTGTGCATAAAGTTTACTCCCTAGTAGCAACGGCACTCCCCCGTCCTTATATTTTTCTGTCACTCAAGCCAAGGCACACAGGGACCGAACCCACTATCTAGCATAAATACTCCCTCTTGGAGATACAAGCAACTACTTGATCAAGGCAATTACAAGTACCGGAAAGCATGCAAGATCACAAATAACATAGACATGATAATATCAATAATAAACATCACAAGGTACTTCTCTATTCATCGGATCTCAGCAAACACAACATGTAGCATTACAATAAGATGATCTTGATCATGATAGGCAGCTCACAAGATCTAAACATGATAGCACAATTGGAGAAGACTACCATCTAGCTACTGCATGGACCCGTAGTCCAAGGATGAACTACTCACACATCTGTCCGGAGGCGGGCATGGTGGTGTAGAGCCCTCCGGCGATGATTCCCCTCTCCGGCAGGGTGCCGGGGAGGGCTTCAGAACCCTCCCGAACTAGGGTTGACGACGGCGGCGGCGACGGATGTTTTTCTAGAATTTTGATCGGGTACTTAGGGTTTTCTCGTCGGGGGGATTATATAGGCGAAAGGGCGGCGTCGGTGGAGGCCCGAGGGGGCCACACCACCTGGTGGCGCGGCAGACAGGTGGGCCGCGCCACCCTAGGGTGTGGACTCCCTCTGGTGCTTCTTCGGCTCCCCTTTGGACTCCGTGTGCGTGACGAAATTATAAGATCCTGGGTTTTTGTCCCGTCCGATTCCGAGAATATTTCCTTAAGTACTTTTCTGAAACGGAAAAACTGCAGAAAACAGGAACTGGCACTGGGGGCATCTTGTTAATATGTTAGTTCCAAAAATGCATAAAAATGCTATAAGATGTAAACAAAACATATAGCAAATGGTATGAAAACAAGCATGGATCATAAGAAATTATAGATACGTCGGAGACGTATCAGTGTTGCGCTAGAAACACGTCCTCGTGTACCCGCATTGCCGGGGGAGATACTCTGCAACTCACCCCGCGGGAGGCCGGCTTACAGTGTGATACACAAGACAGCAAGCCGACGCTTTTGGAACCAGACGTCCCAGATCCTCCGGAGGACCCCGTCAGAGGAAACCGGCGACGATTGGCTGAACCCCGCCGGACTTGGCCGCTTCGAGGTTCGGTTTTTGATATCCGATGAACTTTACGCGAAGTCGCCGGACAACGTAAGCATGAACAAGGGTTTGAGGGTAAAAAGTAGGGTTTGTATTGATTGTCGATTGTCTGCTTAATTTCAATCGGCCATCACCTCTCACATATATAATGTGGCGGCTTAACTTCCCATACAAGTGTTAGACTTCTACAAGGATTACAATTCATAACTTAAGTCAAACTGTATCTCTAAAAAGTCTTGGCTGGCTTCGTACTGGAACCGGACTTCAAGCATCCATCTCCGGATTCTTTTGGAAAGTCGCGTTTTGTCCTTCCGTGTTGACCTTGAACTCGCCTTGTCGTGTAACGTCCGATTTTCTCCTTGGGCTTGTAAGCATTAAACAACCTCGCGCCTAGCTGCTCTGGTCCTGGCTCAGCCGAGTCCTAGCTTTGCCGGGTTGGATTTTACCGGTTATTGTCCTCAGGTCTTTCTCTCCGGGTCGCCAATTCTTCCCTAAGCGAGTCTTGAACCCGTGACCTGCCAAAAACGGGTGCTAACACATGCCCCCTGTTTTCTAGTAGAGCTTGTGTACTAGAAAATATTCAGTGTAGAAGATTTTGTCTATGGGCGATGCTTAAGCTCATCAGCCATGCGCTAAGGGTGATATATGTATATCAGCCATACATGTGACTCATGCGATTTGCCACACGCTCGGGTGGAATTTCTTTAGATACTTGCCATCGATAGCTCGAGGAAAGATGCTACCTTCCAATGTCTCCACCAGATAAGAGTTGTCGGGTACAATCCTCACGGCTCGCAGTGGCCCTTCCCAACTTGGTGACTATTTGTCGAATTTTCGGCTTCTAGAGACAACTGGCAATATAACTTTCTAGACCAAGTCACTAGTTTGAAAATCCTTAAGCCGACAACTTCTCCTTTTCAATGTCCTTCAAGGCCTTTATGCGTTTGTCGGCTACTTCATCTATGTTGTCCATCATCAAAATGTGATAACCCTCAGCCGACAAATCATTTTGGCTAGTGAGCCTCAAAGCGGCCAGATTTACTTCTACTGGTAAAACGGCTTCTTGTCCATATACTAACTCGAAAGGAGTCACCTTAGTCGCAACATGCCTTGAGATTCTTGAGCCCACAATGCCTCGGACAGTACCTCATGCCACCTCCTTGGGTAGTCCTGTACTTTTTTCTTAATCAGCTTGATTAGAATTTTGTTGCTTGACTCAGCTTGTCCATTGGCTTGAGTGTAATATGGAGATGAGTTGAGCATCTTGACCCCAAGTGATTCGGCAAACTGCTTCACTTCCTTAGCCACGAAGGAGGTACCTTGATCTGTAGTAAGAGTTTGTGGGATGCCGAATCGGTGAACAATATGCTCTGTAATAAATTGAATTACCTCCTTGTGGGTCATGTTTCAGAGAGGTACTTCTTCAGACCACTTGGTGAAATAATCAGTAGCAACCAATACGAACCGATGCCCTTTGGATGAAGCTGGTTTGATCATACCGACGAAGTCAAGTGCCCATCCTCGAAAAGGCCACGGTTTTATTATATGATTAAGAGGTGAAGTCGGCGCCAACTAAATATATCCAAACTTCTGGCAGGCTTCGCATCCCCTGTAGTATCTGAAGCAGGCATTGATCATCGTCGGCCAATAGAACCCGGCTTGTCTGAGCATCCACATCATCTTGTGGGTCGACTGATGTGTTCCGCACAAACCGTCATGAACCTCTCCCATGGCGACTCGAGATTGGTCTTCACCGTTGATACAACTCACTGTTGATCAATGTATATTTGAGAGCAAGCCGCCGAAAGCTATGTCTGTTTTCTAACTTGGATTTTGCAAATAGCTAATAATAGGTGTCCTCCAGTCAGCTGGTCGAGTTACACCAGATTCCTCCAGCCGGGTTGTATTGGACTCTCCTGGCCGAGTTGTTTCCTCTTCTAGCCGGGTTGCTCCCGATCCTTCCTCTTGAACCGACTTGGATAAGCCGGCTTTGTCTCCGGCTTCACTAGAGCTGAAAATAGCTAGCACCAGCTTCTCTGCTGTAAGGAATACGCCTCTGCTGATATGATAACCTGATGCCTTCTGTGCCAACTCATTAGCAAGCCAATTGTCCTGCCTGGACACATGAGATATGGAAAAGCAATCCAGAGTTGATATAATGTCCAGACACTTGTCAAGGTATACGTTGAGCGATCCACTATTGCATTGAAAGATCTTGGTCACTTACTGGACAATAAGCAGTGAATCACCATAGGCCTCAACATGAGTTACCCCTGTGTCAATCAAAATCTCCAACCCGAATAGAAGAGCTTCGTATTCGGCATCATTATTAGTGCAAAAATAGTCAAGATGACAAGAGGCTTCAAAAATAGTATCGTGGGGTGAGATATACACATTGTCGACTCCTTGCCACTGATGCAAACTGAGTCATCAAAATAGAGCTTCCATGGTACAGCCGACACAATATTCAAGTCGGCTCCTTGCTCTAGGTCAATCCGATGTTCAACGATGAAATCGGCTACGATCTGGCCTTTCATAGATTTAAGAGGTTCATATGCCAAATCATACTCAATCAATCCATACGCCCATTTTCTGATTCGACCACTGAGAATTGGCTTTTGTATCATGTATTTGAGAACATCGGTCTGACTAAAAACCTTGCACTCACTGGATAGCAGATAGTGGCGCAATTTGGTGCAAGCAAAAAACATAGATATGCACAACCTTTCCACAAAGCTGTACCTGGACTCGGCATCCAGCAATCCCCGACTTAAATATGTGATAGCGTATTCTTGTCCTTCAGCTTCTTGAGTCAAGGCTGCTCCAATCACTTTTTCCTCAGCAGCAATATAGAGCCGGAGCGGTAGACCACGAGCCGGCTTCCTTAGAACCGGGGGTGTGGACAGGAAGGCTTTTATTCTTGTCGTGGTATTGTCGAATCTAGCCGCGGCAGGGGTGCCATCGAGCTAGGTAGAGAGAGGGGTTTAGGAGACGTGGGGTGTTCCGGCGACGGGATGACAAAGGGTTTACCCAGCTTCGGATCTCGCAACGGTGGCGAAACCCTACGTGCTGCTATAATTCACTATAAGGCAATATGCGCCGATTACAATGAAAGGTGTCTAGAGCTTCTGAAAGTATGCCCTAAGGCGTCCCGTAGGCCGGCTTATAAAGGCGTTTGTTCCTAGGGCTTACAGGAGGAAACCTAACCGACTAAGTCACAGAGTTCTACTCTAATCCGGCTTGGGCTCCGCCTTGTGGGCTAAGTCATCCTCAATGCGGGCCGGCTTCTGGAACCTTCCCTTAGCCGGATGGGCCTCCTGCGCTTCATCGCACTGGGCCGCCCGGTAAGCCGGAATTCGGCTTACCACCACTATGGGCCACCCTGGTACGCTGGCTTTAGTCTCCTTCGTGAAGGTACCTGTTCGGCAGAAACCCAACAGTAGCCCCCAGAAAGCTTCAAGTACTTCAGCGGTCGGATTCAATTTCTGACAGAGTGTTGTCCGGGAAATTCATCATCTGTCGTCAGTCTTGGAGCATTCCCAGAATCCTGCAATCATGCCGAATAGCTTTGTCGATTTCGGTGTGTCGGCTCTTCATGTCGAAAAGCACTTGGACGATTAATGACACGCGTCCGTTGATTTGACGGCTCTGTCAGACCCAACAGTGTGAGTGGAGGAGCATCTTTGAATGCAGGGGCTAACTCCGTTTTCCCCGCACGAGAATAGAGGCGTCGGAGGGAAGAAATCTTCTCACAACGGCTCGATCCGTGACGCGTGGCGAAATTTTCGGCTCCAGACCGTTGCGAGAATCCCGGCGCATCCGCTATAAATTCCGGACGCCTCGCCTTCGCCGCGGTCACCAGCCATTCGCAATCCCTTTCTTCCTCCTCTCTCAGATCTCCCGAGCTCGAGTTCCTCCGATTCTCCACCGTGCTCCATGGCGTCAGCGCTCCAGGCTCTCCCATCATCGACGCGACGCCTCTCGACACGGCTCCGCCGATGCGCGGTCCCGCGTCCTCGACCGCCGCCGCCGCCGACATCATGCCAACCGCCGCTGCATCTGCATCTTCTCCAGCCCCGACGAGCACCTACATTGTCGCAGGCCGCGACGAAGTGGCTTTAGCAACAGCCGCAGCCGAAGCCACCGCTACGGTGGCCACCGCTTCTGCGGCCGCTGATGCTGCATCCGGAGGCTTTAGTGCCGGCGAAGAAGAGGAGGAAGAGAAAGCCGGCAATAACAAAGGAGCTGCCAACAACCCGACCCACAACTGGGTCACCTCTGCTGTAAAAGAAGGCGAGCTTCAATACATGGCCTCTGACGGTGTCCTTCCTCCGTCTTTCGCGTCTGCACCGACTTGGCGCTTTGCCTTAGGCGACCCGTACCCGACACCGATCAGGGATGAGCGGGTACTCCTCTCTTCCCATATCTCTAGGGGTTTTCTTTGCCGCCGTCGGCTTTTCTGATAGAGATCTTAGATCATTATGGCCTCTAGCTCCATAACATCACTCCCAACAGCTTGTTATACATCTCCGGCTTTGTAGCATTCTTTGAAGGCTATTTAGGCATAAAACCTAGGTTAGACTTCTTCGAAAGATGCTTCTTAGTCAAGAGGCAAACTGTGAACAAGGAGCTGCTGGTGGTCGGCTCTATCAGCTTCAACTGCCGCCGGGATATGAATTGGTACCCTCATGTGCCAATCGTTGATTCAGCAAAGGGGTGGGCGTCCACCTTTTTCTACTGCAAGGATGTGGCGCCGCCATACTGGCTGCAAGGACTTGCCCCTTTCACAGACGAGGCCGGCACACCCCTGCCCTTGTGGAAAAAGAAGACGTCAGCTAGAATGCCGGTAGACCATGCCGCCATTCAAGCAAGGATTTCGGAGTTGACCTCCGGCTCTCCTCCCCTAACTGGGGAGGACACCATAATATGCTGGGTCAAGAGGCGGATCCAGCCCCTCCAGCACCGTACTCACCTCTTGTGCGAGTACACCAATAATGCTGATCCCATGAGGACCAGCGAAGAAGACCTGGAAGAGGAGCTCTACCAAGCGCGCCTCAACCGGCTTATCAAAGCCCGGCCTAACGAAGGCCGGCAATATGAAGAGTCGCTGCCGATGTACACGGCAGCCAACCCTCCCCCAAAGGTACTTTGCCGAATCCAAAGTTCAATTCTTCAAGGGATTTAGACTCTATGCTTAACAATCTAATTTATGTTTATTATTCAGATTCCCGGTATTGCCGCCTCCGGGTCAGCTGGCACGTCGTCCAACAAAGTGACCAACCGACCAGTCACCTTTTCTTCGGCTCCTGCAGAGAGTCGGAAGAGGAGAAGCCAATCTGAAACGATTGGCGCCAAGTCATCAGAGGATGACGACGCTCTCACTGGGCTCAATATCCCCAGCAAGAAGTAAGTCGGCTAACACATCTCCTCCTTACTCTGCAACAATGCCGGATATGTTAAGCTTAGCCCTTTACTTTTGTAGGATAAAGAGGGGTCCAGCCCTTAAACAAAAGGTATGTGACACGCGGAAGAAGGCATCTCCCGCTGTTGCTCCCGCTACTCCTTCGGTCTCAAAGCCGAACCCAATCGAGGAGAGTACTCGTACCATGGAGGCAGGCCCCACTCTGGGAAGAGCCGGGATTATCCCTCTCCCGCAATGGACGGAGATCACGGGAACGGTGGCAGCACGTCCTTCCCCACCTACGACTAAAGCTCCGGCTAATGATGCCCGTCCTTTCCTCCGATCAAGGCAGAGGCTTTTGATGAAGAGGGATACATCAAGCCGGAATTCATGAGCCGGTTCATGCGTGCCCCTCGGCTACCCCGGAAGAAGGGAACAACCGTCCGGGACGATGAGCCGGAACAAACCAAGGCCTATGACACCTTTGATGTCATAGAGATTCTCGAAGACCAGCAGAACTACTTTGCTGACAGCTTTGAGGCCGGCATGTCCATTCTCCGCGAGCACTACCAGGTACACATCTTCCCCAGTAGCCCCCGAGCACTATGCCGGGTTAAGTTATAAGAACTAGCCGACATAGTGATCCGAGTCAATGCGTATGCATATGCTTAGCCCCCCAGCCATGAAATGCCGTCCTGTAGCTGTTAGAGTATATTTGTGTATATTGTAGTTTCCCTACCTGTTAGGGGGCTTTCTGTATATTTGCCTGTACCTGTACTATATATGTGGCCTTTGGCCCCTGGTAATACAACAAGCAGTCTATTACCCTAACATGGTATCAGAGCCGTAGGGTTTTCTTCTCCTTGCAGCCGCAGCCGCCGCCCGCCTTGGCATCTTGCCGCCGCGCCCGGTCGCCGCCGCCGCCTCTTCCTCGCCACGCACGCATCCTCCCCGACCCGTCCGCTTCCTGCTTCCTTGCCCGTCCACCTCGCGCCCGGCCCTCCTGCTCCCGTGCGCCCGCTGCTCCCCCGTCCCGCTGCCGCCACCAAGCCCGTGCTCCTCTTCCGCATCTCCGCCGGCCTCCCCCATCCGGTCGTCACTCGCCCGCCCTCCGCCGGCCGCCGGCCTCCCGCATCCCGCCGTCGCCCCGCCCTCCGCCGGCTCCCTCCGCCGGCCTCCCGCATCCCGCCGTCGCCCGCCCTCCGCCGGCCGCCGGCCTCCCGCATCCCGCCGTCGCCCCGCCCTCCGCCGGCTCCCGCATCCCGCCGTCGCCCGCCCTCCGCCGGCCTCCCGCAGCTGCCCCGCCGCCGAAGTCCTCGTCTCGGTTGGCCTTCCGCATCGATCGATCGATCAAATAGATCGGCTCGATCTGTTTCCAGCGGCTCGGCTCTCCGGCTCGGCTCGGCTCTCCGGCTCGGCTTGAGCCGCCTCTTCGGTCCGGCTCGGTCTCGGCTCGGTGACGTCTCTGTTTCGTTNTTTAGGTTGAAATAATTTTCACTAGACTCGACATCGACCAAAAGAAAGGGTTTCCTACAGGCAGTCCTGCTCTGATACCAACTTGTAACGCCCCGACCCCGGAATTATACAGAGAGGCTATGAATCCGACACAACCATCAATGTATAAGACAAAGATCGAGACTTGTGGAACAGAACTGGCACAAGCATGACTCTACGACACACAAGTATAGCAACTCATATAACGAGAAGAATACAAATATTACAAGCAAAGGATCGCAGATCCAAACAATTCAACAAGCGGAAGCGGGTAGGTAGTGTTGACTAACAACAAGAAGCAAAATATGGCCTAAGAGGCCTACAATAAACATCATCCAGCCAGCTTGTTCCACGGTCCCAAGCTGCCACCTGGGAAACCCAGACTAGTAGTCGACGTCAACGAAGAACCCACCTAGTTGCTCGGTGTCGTCCTCCTCTGAAATACAAAATCATAGAGGCAGCAAAGAGAGACTGAGTACGATGTACTCGCAAGTTTAGTAGGGCGATATAGGCCCAATGACTGACGGAGGCTCTAAAGCTGTTTATGTATTTCTTTTGCATAAAGCTAATTTTAATAAACCGAAAATATAAAGTGACACATGGCATTCGTCTACTCAGAATATTTTTATAAAGGGTAAGAGAGTAACACTTTCATCTTCGGTTCTCGGCGAACCTACTTGCAACCATCACCACTCATCTCACACAAAGGCACTCCCTCGACTCACCCTCGAGGAAATGAACCTTTATCTCATGTTTGTTATGCAACCTCTAGCTGCCATATCAATTAGGTTAACGTTGTCTATGATCTTATATCCGATACCAAAATTGTCCATAACCGTGGACACGGCTTTTCGAAAAGATTATCCCTGCAGGGGTGTACTAATTTACCCATTGGTACCGTCCGGCTCACCTGAGTGGCCCTCTTCCGGGGAAGGCCGGCAAGCGGGCGCGGTTTAAACCTTTACCTCACGTGAGAATATCCAAGAGTCATCTGTGGCCACAAGACAGGTTCAGCGCTCCCAGCGCCCTACCCCATCGCCACGCCCTAAACACAAATCCTCATCAACATCATCTTTCCACTCACACGCAAATGGAAAACCGAACTAGAGGACCCTTGGATACGCCCGCACAAGTTATTCGGTCAGTAAGGCGCCCATACACCCACCAATGGCAGCACGCTCGTCTTGGTTCAAGAGGTAAAGAACTCGCACCTAGGGGCTGGAGTGAGGCAAAACACCATCCCCGATGGCAACTCACCCAAGCCTACTTAGCATTTTAATTAAGCACCACACATATCCACCAAGTCCGCATCATTCCATCTTCAACAACAATTATGGAAATAAACAACGGACACAACTAGTATTGCAACTAAGCATGTCTAAGCATGGATAAGCATATAACCGACAATTATAAATCGTATCCGGCCAACACATCAACACTAGGGTTCATAGATAGGGATACATGTGATTGGCTCGGGGAAGAGACATGTATTCATAGGATTCTATATATTTACACAAAGAGATATTTGAACCGCATGCAATATTATGGTGGATAAAATAATTTGATAAAATCATGGGATGCTAGATGCCAAGAAGGTTAGGTTATCTCTTGCCTTGCTGCCCTGGCGCGGAGTACTGCTCGTCGGGGTAGTTATCGGTAACCTCGACTCCGGAATCTATCGATACCCAAAGAAAAATACAAAGCACACATAAATCACACGATCACAAGGTGCAATGCGCAAACACATGATGACATGTCCAATTGATGCAAAGATATCATTATCTGAATTAGATAGCAACATTAAATGAGGGGCCAAATAATTAGTGCAATTATTTGGAACCAACCCCATATTTATCTTAGTGGCCACATTCTTTATAAAATCTTAAATTATTAGAGAGGTGGCTCAAATATGCATGAACATGACATGAATGGATAGGGTTCGTCATTCCGATCATTTCGGTAATTTATTTGTCATTTTCGGAGTACCGATGAATAAATAGCAAATTAAAGAAATAAATGAATTTAATTCATTTAATCAAATTATGAATAACAACAAATAAAAGTTTGTGATCATGATGGAATGAGTTCACAACTTGATTGCACTGGAGGTGTGGATCACATTGATATTTGAATCATGAATTTTGGACAAATAAACAGAAAGTTATGAATTTCCCAATTTGGGTATTAAATAACCCATTTAGGAATTCTTGAATAACCAAAATAATATAAATCCAAAAGAAGGTTACAAAGATTTCAAGTAGTAGAGATTGTTTTTCTGCTCAACATGGTATTTCATTTGCCAAATTTGGACCATTAGTTGAAAAGTTATGAATTATTTGAATTCCAAAATGTTTTTCCAAAATCGCAGGAAACACTGTAAGGGCCGGCCTCCAAACCGGCCCAGACCGGGGTGCAGGCCGGGGAGGTGCCAGAAGCCTCCGGCCTCTGGACCGGCCCAGTCCGGGGCTTAGGCCGGGCCCATGCCCGAAGGAACCGGCCTCGGTGCCGGCCCAGGCCGGGTCAAGGGCCGGGGAGGCATCGGAAGCCTCCGGCCTGGTGACCGGTTTCGGCCGGTGCCCAGGCCGGGCTAGCACGCACGCACGCGTGTGTCAGCGGCGAGGCGCGGTGGCCGGCGACGTTCGACGCCGGGAGAGGGGGAGGGGGCACGGGAAGAGGCCAGGGAGGAGGAGGAGCTCACCAGGGACCCTAAGGTGCGGTCGGCGACGGCGAGGGGCGGCGGGATCGCCGGAAATCCGGCCGGCGGGGACGCGGCCGTGGCCGGAGGTCGGGGACAATCTCGTCAATCCGGGCCACCCCGGCTCAATTCTTCGCTACGGAAGGGGGAGGAAGAGGAGGCGAAACGGGTGGCGGCCTTCGATCTACGCGAGAGCGACCGAAACGACGGCGGCGAGCTCGACACGGTGGCGGCTACGGAGGAGCTCGGGAGAGGAGAGAGAGAGCGAGACGAGGGGGGGCAGAGGGGGAAAAAGGACAGGGGGCAGGTGGGGGGTCCTCGTCCACCATCACACACGGCCAGGAGAGGGTGGGCGGCGGCATGGCGCGGCCAGCTCGGAGGCATGGCGCCAGGACGCCATTGTCCACGGTGGAGGGAGAGAGGGAAAAGGAAAATTACGAAGAGGTCCCTGGAATTTTTGAATAAACCTCAAACAAGTCCAGCAGTAGGATTCAGCCAATTAATTAGGGCACCAAGACATTTTCTAAAAACCCAGAAAAATTCATAGAGGCTAGGATTACCTGTTAGAACCACCACAAAAATTGGTGAGGTCAAATAAATTGGTTTGCCCAAAATTTGTTCAAAGCTTTTAGTTTTAGGCATTTTTGATAAATAGCTAAAAACCTCTAATTGGAGCAATTAACCATTTCCAAAAATAGTGAAATTAAACATGGTGGCTCCCAATACAATAAATAAGCACTCCATGAATTTAGTTTGAATTTTTGGAGAGCTTAAATTGGTTCCAAAAGTGTAGTTTGAATTAAGCCAAAATGAATTCTCATATTTAGTTCCCAATTGACAAAACTTGAAATTTGAGAATTGAGGATAAGAGGCAAATAGGGAACTTCCTAAACAAGCTGGAAGTCCAAGAATGGTTGGTTGACAAAAAGGGCAAAACATTGGTTGGAGGTTTTGGGAAGGTTGGCTTCCCATTACAATTTGATTTTCAAAACAAGGTGCATTTGTTAGAAATGACAAGTTCACATGCATGCCATGATGCAAAGGATGCAAAGCAAAAGTGGAAAAATTCTTCGTATTTTTCATATCCAAGTTAGGGCTGTTACAAGAATACACCATTGGCTAACTTCTGGTAGTGAGGGTAGCGCTGCTTTGAATCTGAGAACACCTCGCTAATGAAATAGACAGGGCGCTGATCCGGCCATTGCTTCCCTTCCTCTAGGCGCTCCACTACAATGATGGCACTTATCACGAAATTCGTGGCCGACATGTAGAGGAGAAGCGGCTCTTTTTCCCTCGGAGCTGCTAAGATTGGAGCATGCGTCAATGTATACTTCAGCTGTGCCAAAGCTGCCTCTGCTTCCTCTGTCCAAACAAAATTGTCCGACTTTTTGAGGAGCTTGTATAATGGCAATGCCTTGTCACCAAGCCGGCTAATGAATTGGCTTACAGCCGCGGCAGAACCCGTAAGGCGCTGAATGTCCTTTAGACAAGTCGGCCTCTCGATGTTCTGAATCGCCTTTCTCTTTTCCGGGTTAACTTCAATTCCTCTTTGAGAAACAATGAAGCCCAGAAGCTTGCCTGCGGGTACTCCGAAGACGCATTTTGCCGGATTAAGCTTCATCTGGTACTCCCTTAGATTTTCAAAGGTTTCCGACAGATCGGCGATAAGATCGCCACGCTTCTTCGACATGACCGCTATGTCGTCAACGTAGACATGAACATTGCGGCCAATTTGCTTGTCCAAACACCGCTGCATACACCTTTGGTAAGTAGCACCGGCGTTCTTTAAGCCGAAAGGCATTGTGACATAGCAGTAATTGCCATATGGCGTGGTGAAGGATGTCTTGACTTGATCTGACTCCTTCATCTTAATCTGATGGTAACCCGAATAAGCGTCCAGAAAACATAGCATCTCTGAGCCAGCAGTTGAATCAATGACCTGATCGATACATGGTAAGGTGAACGGATCCTTAGGGCAGGCTTTGTTTAAGCCGGTGAAATCAATGCACATACGTAGCTCAGAGGTGTTTTTCTTTGGAACAAGCACGGGATTTGCCAACCAATCAGTGTGGACAACTTCACGGATGAATTTGGCGGTGGTGAGCCTTAGGATCTCTTTTCCAACCGCCTTGCGCTTCTCAGTTCCGAGCTGGCGGAGGCCTTGTTTGACCGGCTTAGCATCCTTGTTGACTTTCAAGGAGTGCTCGGCAAGTTTCCTCGGGACACCTAGCATGTCGAATGGTGACCAAGCAAAGATATCCCGGTTCTCACGGGGAAACTTGACGAGCTCGCCTTCCTATTTGTCGTCGAGACCGGCACCGATGATGGCCTCCTTTGTCGGATCATCCTTTGAGAGCTTGATTTTCTTGGTGTCATCCTTTGGCCTGAAGCTCGAGTCAACCTTAGAGGACGGCTTTTCAGTTGTCGGCATCTCATCGGGACCCATTGTCTTCTTGAGATCCTCCAACTCCTCCTTGCAGATTTCTTCTTCAGCATGGACGGCATTGGCGGCCTCGCACTCCTTGGCTTTCTTGAAGTCTACTTTGACTGTGATGATCCCATTGGGTCCCGGCATTTTCAGCTTGCTATAGATGTAGCAGGGCCGAGCCATGAATTTGGTGAAAGCCGGACATCCAAAGATTGCATGGTACGGACTTTTAAAGGGAACCTCCTCAAAAGAGACGTCTTCTGTCCGGAAATTATCCGAGCCGCCAAAGGTGACCTTCAGGGTGATCCTTCCCATTGATGAGGCTTGTCGTCCCGGCACAATCCCATGAAATTTCACATTGCTGTGGCTGAGCTGTGACTCGGAGAGACGCATTCTCTTCAATGTTGCGGCGTAGAGTATGTTGATGCTACTCCCACCGTCCATAAGCACCTTTGTCAACTTGTATTTGTCGACTATAGGGCTTGCGACCAAAGCGTAGGTGCGTCTTGAAGGAACTCTGTCCGGGTGATCGCTGCGATCCCATGTGATGGGAATGTCGGACCAATCCAAATACTGAGGAACTGCAGGTACTGTAGCATTGAGTTCTCGCCAAGCTGCCTTTTCCTTGCGATAGGAATTTGTTGCCAGATTGACGATGAGACTTTCGGCATGCTTAGGAAATTAACTACCTTTTCCGTCTTTGGATACTGCATCATCCGACTCTGAAGCTGCGTCCTCCTTCTCTTTGTCATCCTTCCTGGACTTGCGCTTGTTCCTCGACTTGCCGGCTTTGGAATCCTTGGCAATGTCCCGATTGATGTGACATTGCTGGAGCGTGTGGGAGCTTGTTCCATCCGGCCTCAGATGATGAACACAGGGGTTGTGCTTGATGTCGTCATACTTCACCGCTGGCGGCCGGGATGATTGGTTGTTTGCCGGCTTCTTGCCCTGCCACTTGCTATTGCTTGAGCCACCCTTACCAAAAGTGGTAGCAACCTCATGAGAAGGGCCAGCTTGGTCTTCAACTTTCTTTTTCCCGGACTCGCATCGGCGGGTTTCACCGTCTTCCCTGTTGTCATCGTCAGTAGCGGCGTACTTGTTAGCACAAGCGAGGAAGCCCCCCAAAGTTTTTGACTCATCGCCGTAGATCATGAAGCGAAAAGTTGTCCCTTTCCTAAGAGATTGCTTGAAGGCATGGATCGCCTGAGTTTCTGAGACGCCTTCACAAGCGTTTTTTATTTCACTCCATCGTGAGATGAACTCACGGCTGGACTCGTTCTTTTGCTGCACACACCGCTGTAAGTCGAAAATCGACTTTGGGCGCTTATATATGCCCTGGAAGTGCTGAGTAAAGACGCGCTTCATGTCACTCCAGGTATGAACTGTCCTTTCCAGCAAACCTTCGATCCACATACGTGCCGTCCCGGTTAACATCAGGGGCAAAAATCGTACTGCGGACTCGGCGCTGCCTTGATATATGTCGCAGGCACTGACGTAATCTGAAAGCCAGGTCTCAGGATTAGCCGTACCACTATACTTCTCCACCATCTTTGTTACGTTCGACAAAGTGGGAGGTAGTATCTGCTCTCTAATTGTTCTGCCAAAACACTTGGGGCCGAGGTATTGGGCATCTCTGGCCGACTTCCTCTTTGATTAGGCTTCGAACATCATTGGCTGATGGCGGTTTATCAACCGACTTTCCTTTCCTTGGTTCTTCCCTGTGACGGCTTTGGCTCATCCGACTCGCGTTACGCGGGGGGCTTGGAGTCCTTTGCCGTCATGGAGGGGGTATGTACTTGGAGGGGTTATCTCCCTCTTTGAGCGATGGAGGCGGCGGTGGAGGTGGCATATGATCTCTGTTACCCTCCCTTCGAGGTGGATTTCCCCCCTCACGTCATCCCTCCTGACGAGATGGTGCCGCCTTGTCCTTGCGAGGGTCCTCCTGTCGCTCCCGGCTCCGATGTTTTTCCCGGCCAGCCTCACGATGGCGTGAAGAACCTGTCCGAGATTCCGCGCCTCTAGGCTGCTTGTCCTTCGGGTCCTTGTCACCGCCTTTGTTGTGACTGCTTGAGCGGGCTAGGTCATCGTCTGGGTCTGCAGGTGCAGCAGCCATTGGCTTCTTGGCCGTCGAGTTGCAGAGACGAGAGTCGTCAACAAGCCGTCCAGACTTTACTTGCGAGTCGTTTTGCTGCTGTTGTGCAACCTCCAGTAGATAAGCCGAATATTTGAGGCGAGCGTCACGGTCCAACGATTTGTCGAACATGACCTCCTGGGCCGCCTCCATGTTTTTGGCTGGGGTGTTGAAGTAACACAAATTTGTCACCGGGTCACGTCGGTGGTGGTACTTTCTCCAGACTGAATTAACATGGTCGGCTTCCCACTTGCGCCGGAAATCCAACCTCTTATGCAGATTCTTGTCTCGAGCCGGACGGAAAACATCGTCGCCCCCCTTTTCTCTCTGCTTCCGGATGAACTCCATTTCCTTGTTTGTGATCTCAACTTCGCGCTCCGCTATCTGGGCTGCATGCTCTTCTAGCTCGGCGCGACACTTTTCCATGTCGGCTAGCGATGCGTTAGGAGGAAGTGGAGTCAGCAGTTGCTTGTACTTTGCCATCCTTTCTTCGTGCTCCTTCTCTGCTGCTTCGCCGGCCGTAGCGTCAATGTCGTCTCCTGCAGCCGGCAATCTACCAGTTCCCTTTATTGGAGCCAGCGGTGGCACAAAGTCCACCTTTTGATTTCCGGCTTCTGGAGTTCTTTCTTCGCCATTGGCGGTTTTCGAGGTGTTGGGGTCGTCCGTAGGACCAGAGACGTCACCCATCAAGACCTCGGCAGGGCGTCCTAAGCAGGATGCAACTTTCCGACTAAAATCGTCGGATTCTCCTTCAGATTCGAGGTCCTGCTCCATATGGCCAGTGTCCCCTGATCCAGCTTCTGAGTCAGCCCCGGCCTGCAAAGCAGGAAGGATAGACTCAGGTTCTGTCATCGACTCGTTAGAGCCGGATTCTCCTAAGATGCCAACAAAGTGGAAGTCCGGCGCCGCCATGTTGGAACTTGCGTCGTCTTCAGAATCTTCATCGTCAGCGTTGAAAGCCAGATCCAGATCGGCGATCTCCTCAGAGTCCCGATCCGATCCCTTGTCGAAGTTGCTTGGGTGGGTGGCGGGCATGCTCGAGGTGAAGCCGAGATCATCCAAAGCCTGGGCGGTGAAGCCGATGAAGATGTCGAAGCCGCCGACAGAGACTGTGGACCAGCCGGTGGGATCCTCCTTTGCCGGCGTCCAAAAGCCGTCATTGAAGACGTGGCCAGCTCCTGTCTCGTCGAAGCTCACCAAGCCGACCACGATGGTGTCGCCGACTCCGCCCGTAGATCCCGGACGGAATGAAACCCCGGACATCTCTGGCCCCACGGTGGGCGCCAACTGTCATGGTATTGTCGAATCAAGCCGCGGCAGGGGTGCCATCGAGCTAGGTAGAGAGAGGGGTTTAGGAGACGTGGGGTATGCCGGCGACGGGATGACAAAGGGTTTACCCAGCTTCGGATCTCGCAACAGTGGCAAAACCCTACGTGCTGCTATAATTCACTATAAGGCAATATTCGCCGATTACAATGAAAGGTGTCGAGAGTTTCTGAAAGTATGCCCTAAGGCGTCCCATAGGCCGGCTTATAAAGGCGTCCGGTCCTAAGGCTTACAGGAGGAAATCTAACCGACTAAGTCACAGAGTTCTACTCTAATCCGGCTTGGGCTCCGCCTTGTGAGCCAAGTCTTCCTCAATGCGGGCCGGCTTCTAGAACCTTCCCTTAACCGGATGGCCTCCTGCGATTCATCGCACTGGGCCGCCCGGTAAGCCGTAATTACATTGGCTTTAGTCTCCTTCGTGAAGGTACCTGTTCGGCATAACCCCAACAGCTGCTCAGCCGTGAGCCCATCACAAGGCCGATCGCCACATCTGCCGGGCTCCGACTCACACAGCGCCCCGTCTACTTCGCCAGCACGGTGCTTCGAGACGCCCGCGCGCGATACAGTATGCAGCAGAAGCTCCTATTCACCCTCCTTGTCGCTTCCCGAAAGCTCCGCCACTACTTCCATGGTCACCCCATCAAGGTGGTCACATCGTACCCTCGAGAGGGCATCTTGCGCAGCTCCAATGCCACCGGTCGCATGGCCGAATGGGCGATCAAGCTTCAAGCTTTCGACTTGGAGTTTGTTACCACCGAGACAATCAAAAGCAAGGCCCTAGCAGACTTTGTCGCGGAATGGACTGACCCAGCCATGGAGGAGCCCCCCGGAGGACCGTCTACACCGCTGGACAGGGCAGCCCCCGACGCATGGTCGGTACACTTCGACGGCGCCTGGGGAAGCGGCGACGCCGGCGCCGGTGCCGTCTTAACCTCTCCCACAGGCGATAAGCTCTACTACGGGGTGCAGCTCTGCTTCGGCACCTGTGGTAAGATATCCAACAACATTTCGGAATACGAGGGACTCGTCTGCGGCCTCAAAGCCGCCATCGCGCTCGGAGTTAAGCGTATCATCGTCAAGGGAGACTTCCAGCTCATCCTCAACTTCTCCAACAAAACTTACAAGGCCAAAGATCCTCATATGGACGCGTACTTCGCCGAAATACATAAACTCCAGAAGCGTTTTCTTGGCGTGGGGCTAGAGCACATCCCCCGCCTCGACAACAAGGTGGCCGACAAAATCGCCAAGCGCACCTCTAGAAAAGAGCCTCAGCACCACGACGTCTTTGAGGAGCGGCTGACGAGTCCATCCGCCACGCCACCAATAGCTGAAGACAAAGAACAGGATGAGCAACCGCCACCGGCGCCTCCGGAGGGAGCACCCGATTGTGGTCTCCCTTCGGGGGACCGCCTCCTGCTAGCCATGACCAATGAAGCGAGCAGCTGGATCACCAAGCTCAAGGACTACCTCCAGAAGGGCATACTATCCCCCCCCCGACGACACCGACGCTGGACGGATAGCCCGGCAAGACAAAGCCTACATCATCCACGACGACGAGCTGTACCGCCGGTGTCCCAATGGGGTTGCCCTACGGTGCATCTCCACATTGGAAGCAAGCCTGCTGCTCAAGGACATTCATGCCGGGGAGTGCGGCCACCATGCCTCATCGCACGCGCTCATGGGCAAAGCTTACCGCCAGGGTTTCTTTTGGCCCACGGCGCTTCGAGACGCCACCGACTACGTCAAGACCTACGAGGCATGCTAGTTCCACGCCAAGCAAATCCACCAACCGGCACGGGGAGCTGCACACCATTCCGCTCTCATGGCCTTTCGCGGTCTGGGGGCTAGACATCCTGTGACCCTTTCCGCGAGCGCTCGGGGGTTATCGCTTCCTCTTCGTTACCGTCGACAAATTCACCAAGTGGCCTGAGGTGGAGCCCGTGAGAGGAATACCGGCCGGGGCCACCGTCAAATTCATCAGGGGATTGGTATGCCATTTCGGTGTGCCAAATCGCATCGTCACGGACAATGGCATGCAATTCACCAGCGGCATCTTCAAGGCCTAATGCGCCAACCTTGGCACACAAATCTTCTATGCCTCCGTCGCCCACCCCCGCAGTAACGGGCAGGCGGAGCGTGCAAATGCTGAAATACTCAAGGGACTCAAGACCAAGACCTTCAATGGGCTCAAGGCCAGTGGCACAAGCTGGATCGAGGAGCTCAACCCCGTACCATGGTTGGTACGTACGACCGCCATGAAGCCGACAGGCCAAACACCTTTCTTCCTCATCTACGGAGCAGAAGCAGTACTCCCCACCGAGCTCAAGTACGGCTCCCCGCGAGTGCGCGCCTTCGATGAGACGGCCCAAGAGGAGCAGCGTGACAAGGAGTTGGCCCTTCTCGAGGAGGGCAGATGCCAAGCTGCCATGCGTGCCGCCAGGTACCAACAAGGACTACGCCGCTACCACAGCCGCCACATCCGACGGCGCACGCTGGAGGTCGGCGACCTCGTCCTCAGGAGGATCCTCTCCCGTGAAGGCCTCCACAAGCTCTCACCCATGTGGGAGGGACCATACAGGGTCACGAGTGTGGTACGGCCTGGTGCGGCGCGGCTGGAAACAGAGAACGGCACTCTGGTGAAGAACTCATGGAACATCGAGCACATCCGCAAGTTCTACCCGTGACTTCACGGGGTACTCTCCCCATGCCGGGCCCTCTCTGCACCACTATCGGCCGCACGAGCAAAGCCCCGTCTCGAGCACGGTGGCATTTTTTGTAAACCAGCCCCACGGGGGTGCCTATTCATGGCATTGCCATCCTGCAAGACTTTGAATATTTCGACCATATTTCACGATATTTGGTTCTCTGCGAGGCCTATCGTGTTATGCGTTGAAATCCCTTCGCTCATATGTTTTTTCCTGTGCGCCACACGAGTGGGGGCTAGGACACTGTGCCTACGCTGGGCCAGACCCACAATCATAAGCCCAAGTACGACAATGAGCTCTGTCTCGCGGGCCAGCTCCCGTGCACGTCAACTCCCCGAAGTGAAACTTGGCACTTGTCTTTCCTCGTACGGCACACAGGCTTAAACTTGCCAGTGCAGGCTCAGGCAGCCCTGACCAATACAGGGTGAAAATCACCCTCAGGAATAATAAGGAGCTTCCAGGCTGCGGGCCAGCCAAATCGGTAGTCCCCCTTGTTTTCAACTCCTGTGGGTTTCACTTATATGCCAAAGGGAAAACCCCGGGAAGAGCTCCCGGGAATCCTACCAGCTAACGGTCATGACGCCCGCTGTACTCATGCCGGACACGAACAGCAACCGGTGCTTGTTGACTAGAGGTTGGACCCTTAGATGCAGAGCGCTCACATGCTCACAGGGCGGAAAAACAGGCGGTCAGAAAGCAAGGAGATAACTATTAGCCAGATGTCAAGGTAATATTTTACATAAAGGTGTTATAGGAAGCAGGGCCGCGATGATCACACTGGGGGTGCGCCACTCTCAGCATCAGCATCTGAGTACCTTGGTGGAGATGTTTACTAAAATTTGGCAGCTAGAGGTTAGGTTCATTTCCTCGAGGGTGATTCGAGGAGTGCCTTGGTGGAGATGAGTGATGAGAAATGGTTACTATGGGTTCGATGAGAACCAAGGATCGAAGTTTATTATCTTATCCCTTTTATGAAAAACCTTCTGAGTAGTCGATGCCATGAGTCATTTATGTCTGTAAGAATGAAAAATAGCTTTATGCAAACAACCACTATACAGCTTTAGGGCCTTGTCATCATTGGGCCTATATCGCCCTAGTAAACTTGCGAGTACGTCGTACTCAGTCTCTCTTTGTTGATTATTAATTGTTTCAGAGGAGGACGTCACCGAACAGGAAGGTGGGTTCTTCGTTGACCTCGACGAATAGTATGGGGTTCCCAAGTGGCAGCTTGGGACGTCCCGAAACAGGCTGGCACGGGATGTTTATTTGTAGGCCTCTTAGGCCATAATTTGGATCTTGTTGTTTAGACAACTAAATTTGCTTCCGCTTGATGTAATGTTGGGTCTGTGACCTCTAAAGTGTTATTTGCTCTCTTTCTCATTATATGAGTTGAACTTTGATCTCTTTGTGTCGTAGAGTCTATGATGTGCTAGTTGTTCTGCAGTCTTGATCTCTCTATTATGCATGATAGCTATGTCTGACCTTATGGCATGATCGAAGTGTTGCGTTGCCGATGATCCATTCCGAGCACGCCTGCCAAAGGTTGTGGCTTGGGATTGGTAACCCCAGTAACCTTCGATTGTGTAGCATGACCGGTCGCACATAGCGTCATTGTATAGTTCTGGGGTCGGGGCGCTACAGTCTTTCACACGATGGTATCACGCATTAAAAAACAATGGAGGCAAGCTAGAAACTCAAGAGGAGAGTCGTTTTCTCGAACGTCGATCGACCATTTTGAGATGAAATATGTGAGAGTGGCAAAACAGAGAACCCCGTCAGTACTCTTACCCCTTATTTTTATACGCAGTATCATTCCTTTTTCTTATATAGGATATTCTCTTATCTTTTGTTTTGTTTTCACACACAACGCAGACATGATTCGGTTTTTTCATGCTACAATATCTGCAGTCCTGGGACGGTGAGAGCTATGTAATTTTTGACCAAAACGATATCCTGAACATCAGGATGACCTTATTGCACAGTTGGCTTACATCAGGGGATTTTAACATTGATCTTAGATCGGCATTAGGAGTTGATCCAGGTATTTTTTTTGTTCATGTTTGTCCTGATCCCTTTTCTCTTTCGGTCTTTTTAAAATCAGATAAATGGAGTGAACTTCCTTTTTTGGTATTTCTCAATATGTGCTTATATTTTTGTTGTTCCGGCCTAGCTCTATCAGTTGAGGAGGATAATTTTGCTTTGTTTGAGACTAAGTGCTTCACACCAGAGGTGTTTACCATACCTGAAGTAGATTTTGGGAGCAAAGTGAGCAAGGCGAAGAAGGCTGTTCTGAACAACTTTTCCACAACAAGAAAACCAAGCAACAGGGGCAAGGATGTAGTCGTCCCCGTTGACGACGACAACGATGATTTCATGTCTCTGCTGGCTCGCAAGGTGAAGGTGACCAAGCCTGTTAAATATGTGCAAATATGTTCGAGGGGCAGCAATGATGATTTTGTAACACAGAAAGTTAGGAATCCACACTTTGGAGGACTTGTGATTTCAAGTAAGAGGGCAACTATTGTAAGCAAGAAGCTGAGGGATCGTGTGGCAAAGCTTGTTCCTTATGTGTTCCCTTTCCTATCCAAGGCGGTGGATCTCAAAAGCTTAATCCTAAGCCCAGAGTACTTGGAGGCACATGGGACGTGTGTACCTCACTCTTTTTTTCCAGCTATGTACTTGTGAACTTTTTTTATTATTTTTTATATCATGCATCTGGCCTAACTTTTTATTTTTGCGCAGAGAACCTCTCTTCAAGATCATAAGTCCTAACGATGATCCTCTTGTTCTCGATGGCAACTACATGCTCAAGGTGTTCGGTCGGGCTGAAATGATGGAAGCAGAAATTATGGACCACATAATATCGTACTGGAAGGATGACCCCAACATGAATCATATCTTCAAATCTGGGGATTGTGTTCTGCTCGAACCTTTCACCATCCCCGTAAATATCTTTTTGTGTTTTAAACTGTTTTTTAATAGTAATTTCATTTTGGGTTTGTTTTTCTCTGACATTTGTGGGTTGTTTCTCATGTCCTCTATGCAGTATCTTCTGGATTATGCGCCTTTCGCGGCCGAAGATGGTAATTGTAAATCATTGGCAAGGACTCTATTTGACGCGAAGTCTGCTGCCAGATGGTTCGACCAATATGTGAGGAAATCTGAAAATTTGCTGAAGGCAAAACTGGTACAGACCCATGACATTTATTTTTTTGTTTTTATATGAGGGATGTGTGTTTTGGCTGGATGAAACAAATGAACTTCTTTGTTTCTTTTGTTACTGAACTCCCAAAAGGTTAGGGTCATTTTGAACATTTGTCTTTATGTTTTTGCAGATTATAATTCCTCGAATCAATGAGTATCACCACACAATATATGTGATGAATAGATACACTGGTTCACTGGATATTTTCGATAGCAGGAGATATTCGAATCTTAAGAATACAACCAGGTCTGCGCATCACAAGGACCATGTGGAAATTGTATGTGCAAGCTAAAAACTTCTCTATGTTATTATTTTTTGTTTTTCAGTTTTCGTTTTCCCACCGTGATTGTTCTTCACTATCGGAACTAATATACATTTTTTTTGTTTTCGTACTGTTTTCCTTCTTAAACACACATATTAGATGAGGAGAATGTTTAGTTTAATGAAAGAGGTGTATGGGATAGAAGAATACAACAAATGGAACCAATTCAAGTGGGAGGCCCTCGCATAGAAATGCAACTACTTCTCCACACCTGAGCAGGGTGCAAATGAATGTGGATTTTATGCACTGAAGATTGCATGCACATTTGATGGCAAGAAGTTTGTTGAAAAGATAAATAATTGCCTGTTCACAGATTTTCTGGATTTTTCTGTTTTGATTCGTTTATCCGTTTGTTCTGTCAGCGTCGTGTTGAGGACTGGAAAGCTGAGTACATGTACCAGCTGATGTTCCACCCGAAGAATGAGGTAACTCCCACACAGTGGCCAAGTGATGTCCAAGATCTGGTCCTATTGTTAGGCCTTGGACCTCCAGCTACTCAGGACTTGCTGTCACAAGCAGCTAGAGGCCCCACTGGTTGAAGAATATGGACTTGGCTCCTCTAAATACATGTGAAATTCAGTGTACATGATGTATTTCTTAGTTTCCATTTGTGAAACCTAGTTTTTATATTGGTAGGTTCACAGTGAACTTCAATTAATGGATGATATGACGTTCCTTCAGTTTCTGTGTGGACTTCACTATCTTTTTTTTCACATATTGGATCTCATCTTTTATTTATTTTTTGGTTGATGTGAACTCCAACAAATACCTGATGTGAACTCCAACTAATATTAATAAATTCAGTTTTGTGGATATTCACATAGTTTCTTCTTTTTAATTGTATTATTATCTTTTCTTTTTTGCCAGTTTTGAACTTCAAATTTGTTGGGATGTGAACTTTTCAATAATTAATTTGATATCAGGTTTTTCTAAACAGTTTTTTGATGCGGTAACTCCCCCTATGTCCTAGGTCTAAAGTTCCTCCTGTTCCTGTTGTATCATATACAACAAATTTTTTATATGATCATTTAACTACTGCCCACAGTCTGTTCTAGGTGGAGTGAACTTCATCAAACTTCCTGCTTAACTTCTATAACCGCCGAACAGAACTTTTTTTTTCCATATCATTGACTGACCACTTCAAACAATTAAAAAAAGCCCCTCCCCCCCTCCCGGGGTTGTTAGCTTTTTTTTCCTGTTGCATGCAAGATAACACAAACAGATACATGGATAGACGTTGGTCTATCTTATCCCTTTTTTTCTATTGTGCGGTTTTTGTGCTGTTAACCTACTACCCCTATATATATCCTTTTTTCTCTAGTTGTTATCACTTCCCATTTCTAATATGTTCTCTTCACGCATCTCATCTGTTCTCTTCCCACATTCTTTTCGCAGAATCATGGCAAACAATGGTTTCTCTTGTGAATCCACTGTTGGTTGCCATGGCAACATGGAGATCAATGTTCTGTACACCAACATGGCTGCAAGTGTTGATGAGTGGATCATCAAGGTCGAATCCATTTTTGCTGCTGCCCCAGTAAAGGTGTTTTTTTTGGACCTGAACTACATCCTTTTTCTTATAAGATCTGAACTTCCATTTTACTGACCACCTTTTTTCAAACCATTTTGTTTTTTTGTTAACTGCCAAAGATCGTTGGAGTGGACGTCGAGTACACTAGACAAAGTTTTATGCCCCAGAAAGCCGCCGTCCTCCAAATGTGTGTCGGCGAGGAGTGCTTGGTGTACCACGCCGCCAATGCTGGTCAACCTAGTGTCATGCTCCATCCGTTCTTGAAGAATTGGCATTACACATTTGCCGGTTTTGACATTATAAACGACCAAAACGTTCTCTCACGGTCTGGTATGTATATTAGCAATTTCAAAGACATCCAAAGAATTTGGAGAGACCCTGATAACAAAAAGAGGAAGCAAGGACTCAAGGATGTTGTTGCCGCTATGATAGATCTGTAATACAAGGACATGAAGGATGGATTCAGGCAGGACGAGCACCGCATATGGTCTGATGCACCCCTTCCACGCAAGCACTTGGAATATGCTGCTAGGGACGCCTATGCGACATACAAGGTGTATCGGCGGCTAGATCTATATGAGAGGGAATTTTTCTCGCTTTCAAAAATCCCGTGAAGAAGTGAAACAGGGACTGGTGAAGAATTTTTTGCTGATATAGGATGAACTTTATTTTGCTACTACACAATAAGTTTCTATTATTTTTTAGCTTTTTGTTTTCAGTCAAAACCAGTGAACTTTTAAATCCTGATACAGTGAACTTCTAGTTGGATTAGGACAGACTTTAGTCTACAATTTTTTTATATAAATGAAGTCAAGTTCTATAAACAGTGAGGAATGAACTGTCAATGCAGCAGGAATGAACTTCAGCAGCAGCAGAAACGAACTTATTTTTTCATGTCTGCATCTATATATTATCCTATACTATTATTATCTATACTATTTTGTTTATTGTTTCCTACTTTAATCTATTACTTCTTCTTCATTGTCTTGTTGTCGTTTGTGCATGATCTAGTTGCCCCCCTCTTCATCAGTTTGCCTCGCAAAATCATGTGTTTCTGCTTGCACTTTTATCTGCTGTTGTTGAAGTTGCTCCTCGAGCTGCAACCTCTTGCAAGTCCTGGCATTGTCACTAGTAGGAAAAAGCCTACCAATGGTGTCGGCACAGTGGAAACCAGGGTACCACGGGCCGGCCTGCCAGGGCCCACAAGATTCTTTGGATGATTTTTGCTAAGGACCAGGCTCTCCAAGCCTGGCGAGCCTCGCGAGGATATTCCCCTCGCGAAGGGTTTTTCCTCCTCGCCGAGGATTCTCTCCCTTGGCGAGGGATCGCAACTCGACAAGGTGTCTCCGACGCCGCCCGCAATTCTGCTAAGGACCAAGCCGAAGGGCTCGGCGAGGCTTTTCGCCTCGCCGAGGCTCCTTCCTCACGAAGCCATCCCTGCCTCCGCAGCAGAGCGCACATGGGCTCTGCGCCATGTGCAGAGTGACGCGCGCGCTTGCGCGCGATGACGACGATGCCGCAGTTGCCGTTCCCCATGTATAAAGGAGTCAACAAAGCAGCACCAAGCAAAGCGGACAACGAGTACTGCCACTTCGGTGATAAGGGAACCGTCTGCAGCTACGCTCCAAGGGCAGCGTCACCGTGGGACCCGTTCCGCCTCCGCAGCGCCAGTTCGCCGCCCGTTGGACGGTGGCCTTTTCCAGCTTTGGTGACGCCGTCCCTGCCCTGGACCGCGTCCATGGCCTTCACCTTTCTGGTGGACTTCACCTTTATGGTGCACCACGCCTCCTCCTTCGTCGCCGTGTGGTAACCCTTCCCGCCCAAAATGTTTGGGCGGAAGAGGTCCGAGACGCCTATAAAAGGAGGGGGAGCACGCTCAAGCAAGGGGTTCGGAGATTCCTGAGCCCAAACCCTAGATCTGAGGACTAGCAAGTAGCCATTGTTAGCCACCTCGAGCTGGACAAGCTCTCCTTGTACTGTTGACTCTCCAAGCAGTGCAATACACCAAAGCAGGACGTAGGGGTTTTACCTCCACAAGAGGGCCCTGAACCTTGGTAAGACCGAGCGTTCCATCTCTGCAGTGCTGTCCCGCAGCGAGTCCGACGAGCATCGTCGCCGGAGCACGTTGAGGGTTGTTTGATTCCGTGTTCAGCCCCTTACTCGATCCTTCTCGAGACACACCCAGTTCCTGGGACAGTTCTCCGACATTTGGCGCGCCAGGTAGGGGGCTGAGGCACATCTTCAACCTCGACGCAGCCATGTCCGGCCCTTCTCGTGCCGAACGACTCGCCCGCCGGACGGCCAGCGCCGCCACCGCTCCTCCTGCTGGCAACCCGCGTGGTCGCCCGCGCGGGAGCGCCGCTCCGGCGCGCCGCGCCGACCCCGAGCCCCGCGTCGAGCACCCGGATGACGACGACATCGACCACGCTGAGGACGACCTCGACGAAGAGGAGGCCTCCTCCCTGCACCCGTCGCGGGACCGTGCTGCTTCCTCGCTGGGCCGCCCTGCGCCCAGCCCGGCGACTGCGCTCCTCATGGCGCAGGAGCTGCTGCAGTACCGTCCCACGCCGGCGGCTCAGGAGGCTTGGCTCAACCGCGTCTCCGAACTCATCGGCGCCGCTCGCGCCGCCGCACCTGCACCGTCTCGTTCCCTGGTTCCTTCTGCGCTCGTGGGGGACGTGGCGCACGGCGCACCTCCCGCACCTCCTCGTCAGCCCGCGCCCGCTCCAGCTCCACCGGTTCCACCGCAACCTGCTCCAGCGGGGGCTCCTCCCCGCGACGACCGTGCTGCATCGCACGCGTCGTTGCCGCACGACTGAGAAATCGTGCAGCGAGCCCCTGAGGACGCACGCGTGAGCATCGAGCGCGGGCAGGAACGCCGCAACCGCGCCGTCCAGGACGTCGCCACCACCGGGCGCCACCTCCGCGCCACCCTCGCCAACGGCACGGTTACCTACGGCACGACGGCCGCGTTCACTCGCAGCCTCCGTCGCGTCGTCTGGCCGTTCAAGTTCAGGCCGGACCTCCCTCCGCGCTACGACGGCAAGAACAACCCCCTGGAGTTCCTGCAGCTCTACTCTCTGGCCATCCAGGCCGCCGGGGGCGACGACAAGGTCATGGCGAACTGGTTCCCCATGGCCCTCAAGGAATCCGCGTCCTCATGGCTCACCAACCTCCCCGCCGAGTCCATCAACACCTGTTAGGAGCTCTGCCGGTGCTTCGTCGCCAACTTCAAGGGCACGTACGAGCGCGGCCTCACCTACAACGACCTCCGCGCTGTGCGTCAGAAGCCCGGCAAGACCCTCCGCAAGTACATCCAGCGCTTCAGCCAAGTGCGCAACAAGATCCCCAACGCCACCGACGCACAGGTCATTTCGGCCTTCCAAGCTGGGATCACAGATGTGCGGATGCTCGAGAAGCTTGGCATCCACGACAACATCACCACCGTCGTCAAGCTCTTCAACTTGGCGGACAAGTGCGCCAAGGCTGAAGAGGGCCGCTTGTTCGTAAAGAACGAGCCAGGGGACCCCACCGAGGGGTCCAAGAAGAAGAAATCCTCCGAGAAGCGCAAGACTACTACGGTCCTCGCGGCAGAGCCCGACGCCAAGAAGCCTCGCCAAGCTGCCACTCCAGCCACAGGACCTGAGAAGAAACATGATCGTCCTTTCTGCATCTACCACAACAGGCATTCTCATGCCACCGAGGACTGCTACGACCTCAAGAGGCTTCGTGAGGCTCGCGAGGCCGCGGCGGCCGCGGGGGGCGACGCTGGAACAACAACTACAACGACAACTACCAGCAGAACCCCCAGGCCAACGCCGTCCAGCCCGCGAACGACAACCTGCCTGCCAAGGCCGACGAGGGCTACCAGGTGCCTCGCGGGGCCGCTTGCATCCTCGGCGGGGCTCAGGCCCCTCGCTCCAACCGCCACTTCAAGCAACTCGCCCGCGAGGTCGCAGCAGCCCTTCCTGGAGTCGAGGCCTCCCGCCCCCTCAAGTGGTCCCAGTGCCCCATCACCTTCGACTCCAGCGACCACCCCAAGTCCACTTCGACTGTTGGCACCATCCCGCTGGTCTGCACCCCCACCATCAACAACATCGCCGTCTCTAAGACGCTCATTGATGGGGGTGCCGGCCTCAACGTCATCTCCGTCAAGACATTCGAGAAGCTGCAGGTGCCCTACGAGCGGCTCATGCCCACCAGGCCCTTCTCGGGAGTGACAGAGGGTCTTACCACCCCTTTGGGGCAGGTGAGGCTCGCCGTCACTTTCGGCACCCAGGCCAACTACCGCACTGAGCTGATCGACTTCAACGTCGCGCACATCGGCCTGCCCTACAACGCCATACTCGGCTACCCCGCCCTCGCCAAATTCATGGCGGTGACCCACCACGCCTACAACCTCGTCAAGCTCCCTGGCTCGGGTGGCACCATTGTCATCCGCGGCGTGGTCTCGGACGCCCTGTACGCTGCGCAAGCGGCCTACAAGGCTGCCGCAGTGGCGTCACCCGCTGACGAGGACGAGGAACCCCTCCCGAGGCCCCCCGCTGTCGTGG
>QRDG01000457.1:224315-294449 GCA_012064385.1 Puccinellia tenuiflora | reverse complement strand
GCCGAGAGAATTGCTCTCCAGGCCAAGTCCTACTACCTCCACGACGGAGACCTGTACCGCAAGCGACCCAATGGGGTTGCGCTGCGGTGCGTTCCCGCCGAGGAAGGCCGCCAGCTCATCAACGACATCCACAGCGGCGAGTGCGGCCACCACTCTTCCTCGCGCACCATTGCAGGCAAGGTCTTCCGAAGTGGCTTCTACTGGCCCTCAGTGCTTCAAGATGCCGCCGAAATCGTCCAGTCCTGCGACGCATGCCAATTCCACGCCAAGCAAATCCACCAGCCCGCGCAAGGACTCCAGACGATCCCGCTCTCCTGGCCGTTCGCGGTCTGGGGCTGGACCTGCTGGGAACCCTTCCCGCGAGCGCTCGGGGGCTACCGCTACCTCTACGTCGCCATCGACAAATTCACCAAGTGGCCTGAAGTGGAACCCATACGCACCATTCCGGCGAAATCGGCGGTAAAATTCATAAGGAGCCTGGTCTGCCGCTTCGGCGTGCCCAACCGCATCATCACCGACAACGGCTCACAATTCATCAGTGGCGCCTTCAAGTCCTACTGCGGCAGCATCGGCGCCCAAATCTGCTACGCCTCGGTGGCGCATCCACGAAGCAACGGGCAGGCCGAACGAGCCAACGCCGAGGTGCTCAAGGGCCTCAAGACGAGAAGTTTCAACCGCCTCAATTCCAGCGGCAAGCATTGGATCGAGGAGCTCCCCTCGGTGCTCTGGTCTATCCGCACCACGCCAACAAAGCCAACTGGTGAGACGCCGTTCTCCCTCATCTATGGCGCTGAAGCCGTCCTCCCCAGCGAGATCACTCATGGCTCTCCGCAAGTCCTGGCCTTCAAGGAGGCTAAGGTGGACGAACTCCGCAACGACGACCTTCTGCTGCTTGAAGGGCTCCGCCGCAATGCGGCCCTGAGAGCCGCAAGGTATCAGCAAGACCTCCGTCGCTACCACGCCGCCACATCCGCCCGCGCACTCTCGAAGCAAGAGACCTTGTCCTGAGGAGAATCCTCTCCAGGGCAGGCCTCCACAAGCTCTCACCAATGTGGGAAGGCCCCTACAGAGTCGTGCACATCGCCAGGCCTGGCTCCGCGTGGCTCGAGACGGAGGACGGCATCCCTGTCGCCAACCCCTGGAACATCCAGCACCTGCGCAAGTTCTACCCCTGATCGCCCTCGGCGAGCAACTTTTTGCATCAAGGGAGAGCCACGCGCCATCATCCTCCACGAGGAAAAAACTTCGGGCTCCCCTCTCTACTATACGTTGCCGCGGGCCGTTCGAGAAGACTCCCAAGCCACCAAGCCTCGGCACGGTTACCTCGTCAGGCACCATGCCTTGGCGAGGTGGATCCCCATGCCGGTCATGGTGGAACGCAGGCTAAAAGCCACCCCCGCCTAGGGGCCCCCTGAGCTCTCTCTACATGCGTCTGCCTCGGGCACACCCCCTCGAGAGTCTCAGCCACAGCATGTGGACCCCATGCCCAGAGCATGGCGGATTTTTTTGTGTTTCTGGCCACGCCAGTGTAATGAACCTATGTTTCAGGTCAATTTGAACCTTGCGCATCGCGCCAGCATATTTTGTTGCTTCGGTAAGCTCTAGCGTTATTTGCTTTCCTCTCTCGCTCGTATGATCCCTCATGCGTATCTCGCGAGCAGGGGCTAGCATGGTGCCATGCCACGGGAGCATCCCGGCAGCACCTAAAACCCAAGGGATCCGAGCTCTGAACTTGCGGGTCAGCTCTCATGCATGTCAACTCCCAAGGAGCTCTGAACTCATGGGTCAGCTCCTGCGCACGTCAACTCACCAAGGATCACCAAAAACCTTGGTGCCTGTTCTCCTCGCAAGACACACATGAAGGAACCTACGAGCACCATAAGATTTCTAGCTATGTACTGCTTGTGGGTATGCCTATCTCTCCAAGTGCAGGAAAGCAGGCTCTCCAAGCCTCAGGCAACATCAAGGCAAAAACATCTCGCCAGGGAACCAACACCCTCTCCAAGGCAGAATGCCTCGCTAAGCTAAGTACAAAGACTTGGTTGAATTTCCTCTTGCTGGTTTTTGCCCCTCGAGTCTCTTTTCTCTCTCCTACGCCTCATGGGCTGCTTGCACGTCAAAGGGGGGCCCCAAGCATCGCGCTTCGAGGAGCTCTTACTTCTTGAGGCCTCACACACCCCCCGGCCTTGTGGAGCCCTGACTCTCACATACCGAAGCGGCGGTGGTGTAGCGCCAAGAGAGGGTCCTAAGACGTAGAGCGAAAAAGACATGAAGGGGAAAGACAAAAGCCACCCGAAGGACATTTACAAGCGCGTTCAAAAGCTTAAAGCAAGTCTTTACGAAAGTTGTTACAACCAAAATACTAAGATAACGTGCCCCATGCACGACCAGCTACAGGAAGGAGTTCAGGCCGTCGCGCCTCCTGAGGTGCCCGCTCCGTCCACGGCAGTTTCCGCCTCCAGGGCACCTTCCTCGCCGTCGCCTTCGTCTTCATCGACCAGGACTTGGTCGAATTTCTTGGCGAACGTGATGGCGGCCTGCGTGGCGGTCTCCCGCGCCTTGTTGCTGATGGCGCGCGGCGGTGCCATCACGTCCTCAAGATCAAGTGAGGGCTGGAGCCTCACGAGGTTGCTGAAGATGTTGGTGACGGCGACGACAAGGAGGTCGCGGCTCTCCTCCACGACGCGCTCGTCAAAGCTCTTCGCGACCCCTTCAAGCTTCCCGAGGAATTGCTCGAAGAAGTACGAATACGTGGTTTCATCGTCGGTCGCTGCGGAGAAGGAGGGGACGTCGATCCTCAGATCGTCCCCGACCGCGTGCACGCGGCTCACCAAGCTTTGAAGAATACTCTGGCGCTGGCGCGTCATGGACCGGTCAACCTGGCGCTGGTCCCGTGCCTGCTCCGCCAGAGCTGCGGCCGGCCCCACCTGCTGCCGGAGCTCATCCAGGTCCCTCTCCAGGGCAATGGCGTTCCCCTCCGCGCGAGCCTGGGCCTCCCGGGAGACCTCGAGGCAAGAGGTCAACCGCTTCTCCTCCCGCTCGAGCTCCTTGATGCGATTTTCGAACTCCTTGCGCTTGGTCTTGAAGCGGTCCTCATGCTTCGCGGCCTTCTCGTCATACTCTTTAGCGAGGCCCTCGCGGACGAGCTTGACCTTGAGGTCAGCCTCTTCTTGGAGCCTCTTCCGCTCCGCCGTGAGGTTGGCTTCATCAGTGGCCACCCGGCCCTCGCGCTCCTGCAGCTGCCCCTCGCGGGTGGCCTGGTCCTTCTCGAGCAGCTGGACCTGCTCCTCGCGCCTGTGCAGCTCCTTCTCTCGGAGGGAGAGCTCCTCCTCGTGCCGCGCCAGCTCCGCCTCGCGGGGCGCTAGCTGCCCTTCGCGGGCATCCAGCAGCTCGCGGAGCTCCTTCAGGCTGGCCCTGGCGACCTCGGAGTCAGCAGCAAACTTCTGCTCCACGGCCGCTAGCTCGTCGTGTTTGGAGGCGGTCTCCACCTCGAGCGCCTCCCTGGCGGCGTCGAGCTCGTCCATCACCTCCTGCGCCTCCCGCTTGACGCTGTCGCGGGTCTCTTTGGCGAAGCGGAGGGCCTCTTGGCGCTCCGCCTGGGCCGCCGCGTCCTGCCGGCGGCACATCTCCACCCTCTCGTGAAGAAGGGTCCAGGCCTCACCGAGCCTTGCCCTTTCCTCCGCCAGGGCGTTTTCTTCCTCGGCGAGCTGCTCCTCCAGCCCGTCGAGAGCCCGCCGCGCCTGGTTGAGGACGATTCGGCGACGAATTGCTTGGCGCCGCAGCTCTTGCAGCGCCAAGGTGGCTCCCGCGCTACTGCCGGGTGCGGAGTCCTCGATACTCGTCGAGACGCCCGGGGCCTTCTGCCTTGGGCCCACGACCGCCTCCGGTGCGGTCTGGGGGCTTGAGGGGGCGCCTCCCTCGACGCTTGCTTCGGTTGCCCTCTGGGGGCTGGGCGCCCTCTCGCGCTCAGCTCCAGCGCCGGTGGGCTCCGGAGGTGCCTCCGCCTCCTGCTCCTCAGGGGCGCCTCCGGCCCCCTCTGCGACGGCCGCGTCCGCCGCGGCCTCGGGCACATCGGCCCCTTGTGGAGGAGCCTCCCCCTCCGTTGGGGGCGGCTCCATGACGATCTCCTCGTCCATGCTCTCCTCCACCGTCTCGGTCTGGACGGGAGGAGTGGCCGTCCTTGTTGGCGACGGCGGTGCCACCTCTTCTATCACCTCCTCCGTGCGGCGCTCGGCCGCGGGAGGAGTCGACGCTCGAGCCGAGGATGGCGTCACCTCTTCGGTCACCTCATCCTTGCGGTGCTCCGCCGCGGGAGGAGTGGCCGCGCGAACCGGCGGCGGCGTGGCCTCCTCAACCACCACCACCTCCGCGCGGTGCTCGACCGCGGGAGGGATAGTTGCCTGCTGCGGCTCACCAGTCAAGGGCGCCTCCGCGACGGCGCCGGTGGTCTCTCCAGCCTTGCAGAGCCGCCGCCTCTTTGGCTCCGCAGGTCGCCTGAAAGGAGGATAAGTGAAAGATCCTTCAAGGGGATTTTCTCAGAAACAAAATGCTAAAGGAAAAGGAAAGAATCGAAGGCTTACTCATCGGCCATCACCCACACCCTTTTCTTCGCCTTGGGCAGCTGGGTGTTCCTTGCTCCGGCCTCCTCCCGAGCCCCTCCTGTCTCCGCGCGAGGAGGGTCTCTCGCGGTTGTGGCCCTCCTGTCGTGGACGGCCTTGGAGCGGGGTTCGCAGCGCCCTCCCCCGCCACCGCTCGTCTCCTCCTCCTCTTCGACTCGCTGGGAGCGCGTGACGCGGAAGGCATCCTCCTCGTCGCTGGAGGAGAGCACCTGGAGGTCCACTTCAGCGGGAACGCTCCTTGAGGAGCCGGCGTCCTCACGGACGGGGTCGGTTCCCCTCGAGGCCTCGTCCTCACCGAGGGGGTCCTCGTCTCTCGAGGCCTCTTCCTCAGCAGACTCATCGGCCTCCTCAGGCTCCGGAGACTCGTCCATGTACTCCGCCTCCGCCGCCCACGGGTTAGGGCGAGGCCCGCAGTGCCCCGCGGGCACCATTCCCCATTCGTCGAACGTGGGCATGCACGCGCGCTGCTCCACGATGCTCTCCTCGGCGAAGCAGATGAGTGGCTTAGCCTGCTCCTTGGTGGGGGACAGGACCTCCGACGTCGCGAAGAGGACGCCCATGATCTGGCGTAGCACCTCGGGCGCAAAGCCATCCCTGCTCAAGCGCATTGCGTCCTCCTTGCCGTTGTACCGCCACACCGGCTCGGCGTGCAGCTGCAGGGGAGCGATCCGGCGCCTCGTGAAGTCTTTTGCCACCATTTGGCCGGTGACCCCTGCCTCGCGGAGGCTCTGGATGAACACGTACACCGCATCGAGCCTCGGGCCCCTGAAGTCCGCGCTCGCCCAGCGCGCCCACTTCCTCGGGGGCGCCTCGGGCACCTCCAGGAGAGGGTGAGTGGCCTTGGCGTCAACGAAGAGCCACTTCTCGCGGAACTTCTCCACCTTCTTGGTCACCTTGGTGATGGCGTTCTCACCGCACCAGGCGATGGGAATGTAGTTCTCGCTCCTGGCGTCGGCGATGCGGAAGGAAACGCATCCGAGCCGCTCGCCCTGGGCGGTGCTCCGAAGAGAGTAGAATCTGCGGAAGAGCGCCACCGAGGGGCGGATGCCGATGTAGGCCTCGCAGAGGTGGGCGAAGATGGCGAGGATGAGGATGGAGTTGGGATGAAGATGAAGCAGCTGGATCTGGTACACCTCCAAGATCGCCAGGAGGAAATCGGAGAACGGCGGCACCAGGCCGGCGTAGAGACCATGGAGGAAGATGTGGTAGAACGCCTCGGTGAGCCTGCTGCCGGCCGGCCTCATCTCGGTGGCGCCGTGCTCGTTGGTGCTCGCCGCTGCCAGATGGCGCACCTTGGCTACCCCGCCGCGGTGACGCGGGTCCGCGGTGGCGCTCCCTCGAGAGCCGCAGCACGTGCCATCGCCGCCGACGTGCCGGCCCGCATTGCGGCCTTGCCCTTCGGGTCGGTGTTGGCTTTCTTGGGTGCCATTGGTCGCCGGAGAAGAAGACGAAGACTCTGGAGTTGGAGCGCTCTGGGAGAAGTTTGCGGAGGAGTTATGGGAGAAGTGAAGGGCGCCGACCGCGCGCCCAGGCTTTATTGACCAGCTCCCGAGTCGTGGCGGGCCCCGCCACGTCGCCGTTGGAGCCGAGGAGGTCGTGGCCACGGGTGCAACCGCTGCGCCCCACGCGTCGCGGCCCTGTCAGGCATCTTTGGCCCCTCGACGCTTCGCCTTCGTTCATGGGCCTCGGCGTGCCCGTCGAGGGCCCGGGGGCTACTGTCGGCACAGTGGAAACCAGGGTACCACGGGCCGGCCTGCCAGGGCCCACAAGATTCTTTGGATGATTTTCGCTAAGGACCAGGCTCTCCAAGCCTGGCGAGCCTCGCGAGGATATTCCCCTCGCGAAGGGTTTTTCCTCCTCACCGAGGATTCTCTCCCTTGGCGAGGGATCGCAACTCGACAAGGTGTCTCCGACTCCGCCCGCAATTCTGCTAAGGACCAAGCCGAAGGGCTCGGCGAGGCTTTTCGCCTCGCCGAGGCTCCTTCCTCACGAAGCCATCCCTGCCTCCGCGGCAGAGCGCACATGGGCTCTACGCCATGTGCAGAGTGACGCGCGCGCTTGCGCGCGATGACGACGACGACGCAGTTGCCGTTCCCATGTATAAAGGAGTCAACAAAGCAGCACCAAGCAAAGCGGACAACGAGTACTGCCACTTCGGTGATAAGGGAACCGTCTGCAGCTACGCTCCAAGGGCAGCGTCACCGTGGGACCCGTTCCGCCTCCGCAGCGCCAGCTCGCCGCCCGTTGGACGGTGGCCTTTTCCAGCTTTGGCGACGCCGTCCCTGCCCTGGACCGCGTCCATGGCCTTCACCTTTCTGGTGGACTTCACCTTTATGGTGCACCGCGCCTCCTCCTTCGTCGCCGTGTGGTAACCCTTCCCGCCCAAAATGTTTGGGCGGAAGAGGTCCGAGACGCCTATAAAAGGAGGGGGAGCACGCTCAAGCAAGGGGTTCGGAGATTCCTGAGCCCAAACCCTAGATCTGAGGACTAGCAAGTAGCCATTGTTAGCCACCTCGAGCTGGACAAGCTCTCCTTGTACTGTGGACTCTCCAAGCAGTGCAATACACCAAAGCAGGACGTAGGGGTTTTACCTCCACAAGAGGGCCCTGAACCTGGGTAAGACCGAGCGTTCCATCTCTGTAGTGCTATCCCGCAGCGAGTCCGACGAGCATCGTCGCCGGAGCACGTTGAGGGTTGTTTGATTCCGTGTTCAGCCCCTTACTCGATCCTTCTCGAGACACACCCAGTTCCTGGGACAGTTCTCCGACAAATGGCGAACCAAATTCGGCTACCGCTGGCGAACTGGTGGTTCGCCAGTGGTAGTATCGCTAGTGGTAACCGCTTACCACTGGCGAACATCATGTTCGCCAGTGGTAAGTGAGATACCACTGGCGAACCAGTTACATGTTCGCCAATGATTAACCCTTACCACTGGCGAACAAGAACTTTCGCCAGTAATATATATTTCTGCTTTTAAAATAAAAGCAGAAATGTATTACAGCAATATATATATAGCAAAATTCATATTCCAGCAGTATATATAGAGAAATATTTGACAAACCAGTACAAATACACAATTTCCAAAACAATATAAGTAGCATACAACCAAGTCCATCTACTTGGCTATTTGTGCATATCACTCGCTAGCTAATACATGAAGCTCTGAAACTAACTTCGGCCGGTTCCTAAGCCGCAGGGTGTTGAGCTGCCGGCGCTACGCATCCAAAGAGAAGGAACCCTCACAGGGTCATAGCTCATGTGAGAAGGAACCCTCTGAAGAAACGACCACCTACTGTCATACTGCCTATCCAATAGATACATGTAGCGACGGACGTGCTCATCCTCCTCCCTGATACGGCGACGTACCACCTCCTCGGGGGCCGGCTCCCTCTGCACCGAGCGTGGCCCATGCGACTACCACCACAGAAGATCCGGGTCGACGACGTCACCCGGATTCCTCACCAAGCTGCGCGTCCTGGAAGGTAGCACCTCCTAGTGCCAGCCCGGTGGAGCCCAGTCCCGCACATCGCCCCTCTGGTCCAACATGGACATCGTCACCGAGAACACCTAAGTCAAAAACGCCTAAGTCAAAATTTTGTTACAAAAGTAATATTAAAATTTACGAAATGCGAGAAGTTAACAATGGACACACATTGATCAGGAACGGGGCAAGCGGACCAAGTAAGAGTATGCACAAGATGTTTATAAGACCAGGAATGGGGCAAGCCTCATATATCATTGCCGTGCAAAAAAAGGTAAAAAGAGTGCCTACAAGACCATGTATTAATACAAACACTCCAATTGTATATACTACAAGGCATTGTAGACACTCTCCTTGCCTTTACCGTGGCATAGTTTAAATCATCGGCTTTGTCAATTCATAGAGAAGAAACAAAATGATTCGAGTTTATGCCTCATACATAGATTGGACACACATTGATCAGGAACGGGGCAAGCGGACCAAGTAAGAGTATGCACAAGATGTTTATTTGTGCATATCACAAGGTCCGCTAGCTCCTCCCTGAATCACATAGTGTGCCACAACATTTTATTCATCGGCATTCGGAAAGAGAGAGAAAAAACATAATGATTTCGGATTTGTGCCTCATACATATTTAAATTGGACACACATTTCAGAGACGGAGCTAGTGAACCAATTAGGATGCACAAAATGTTTATTTGTGCATATCACAAGGTTCACTAGCTCCTCCCTGAATCATACAGTGTCACAACATTTTAATCATCGGCTTAGAAGAAAAAGACAAAACAAAATAAAAATGACTTAGATTTTGCGCCTCATACTTAGGTCGGACACACAAGTAGAGTTGCAGGAGCTCGTGAGCCAAGTATGATGCACAAGACTTGGTACTTGTGCATATCACAAGGCTCACAAGACCCGCAGGCCTACAACCTAGTGCCACAAAATTTTAATCATCGGCTTTCGAAGAAACAGACAAAACAAAATAAAAATGAGTTAGATTTTGCGCCTCATACTTAGGTCGGACACACAAGTAGACCTGCAGGATCTCGTGAGCCAAGTATGATGCACAAGACTTGGTACTTGTGCATATCACAAGGCTCACAAGACCTGCAGGCCTACAACCTAGTGCCACAACATTTTAATCATCGGCTTTTGAAGAAACAGACAAAACAAAATAAAAATGACTTAGATTTTGCGCCTCATACTTAGGTCGGACACACAAGTTGACCTGCAGGATCTTGTGAGCCAAGTATGATGCACAAGACTTGGTACTTGTGCATATCACAAGGCTCACAAGACCTGCAAGCCTACAACCTAGTGCCACAACATTTTAATCATCGGCTTTCGAAGAAACAGACAAAACAAAATAAAAATGACTTAGATTTTGTGCCTCATACTTAGGTCGGACACACAAGTAGACCTGCAGGATCTTGTGAGCCAAGTATGATGCACAAGACTTGGTACTTGTGCATATCACAAGGCTCACAAGACCTGCAGGCCAACAACCTAGTGCCACAACATTTTAATCATCAGCTTTCAAAGAAACTGACAAAACAAAATAAAAATGACTTAGATTTTGCGCCTCATACTTAGGTCGGACACACAATTAGTAGCCCTGAAGGATCGGCGAAGCCAAGTAGGATGCACAGGACTTGTACTTGTGCATATCACAAGGCTCCGCAGACCTTTAGGGTTACCACATAGTGCCACAACATTTTAATCATCGGCTTTCGAATAAACAGACAAAACAAAATAAAAATGACTTAGATTTTGTGACTCATACTTAGGTCGGACAAACATTAGTAGCCCTGAAGGATCGGCGGAGCCAAGTAGGATGCACAGGACTTGTACTTGTGCATATCACAAGGCTCCGCAGACCTTCAGGGTTACCACATAGTGCCAAAACATTTTTAATCATCGGCACACACACAAGCAACCCTAAATAGCTCATCGACACCCCGAAAACAGTAATAATCCGCCTAAGAAAGCAGATCACACACTACATTGCTACACCAGGCAACACGCATCACAAAGATATTCTACCATCCCGAGACCAATCACAATGACACGTAGTAGTAGGTAGGAACAAGATTGAGGAAGAAACTAGTGCGTTACCCTGAGGCGCTCGGAGAGGACGGAGGGCGTGATCTGCTTGTACTTAGGCACCTCGGTGATGAGCTTGTCGTAGGTGGCCTTGTCGAACAACACCGTGTTTGTTCACCTTCTCCTTTTGATTCCCCTTGCTCCACTTCTGCACACATTTACACACACAAGAAAGCTCCCGTGAGAAGAAAAGCCGGCGATGAGAGCCGAATCGAATGGGGAAAGGGACATGCGGTAGGATCCGACCTTCTTCTTCTGCTTGCCGTCGCCGGACTGGAGGGGAATGGAATGAACCGAATTAACGCCGGCGACTGGAGCCCGCCGACCGGCCGGCCACGGAACCGCTGAATCGATGCAGCAGGATGGGATGGAGGCAGGGGGCTAGGGTCGAGACGGGGAGAGGAGGGCTGGCAGCGGCGGCGGTGACGGGGAGAGGCTGCAACGGGGAGAGGAGGGCTGGCAGCTGGCGGCGGTGGCGGCGGCGGCGACTGGCAGCCGGCCGGGCCGGTGCGCGCGGGCAGAAATTAGGTGGGGATGGGGGAGATCGACCGGTCCGCGCGCGCTATGTAGTGGTACTACCTACCACTGGCGAACCGGATCGATGGTTCGCCAGCGGTACTTAACTTACCGCTGGCGAATCGCTCAGACCGTTTGCCAGTGGTAGGTGGCCCCGCTAGGGTTGCCCGAACCTGCGCTTACCAATGGCGCACTGGGAGCATTGTTCGCTAGTGGTACTCGTCTTTTCACTGGTGAACTGGAATACATGTTTGCCAGTGTTATTTAGCACTGGCGAACATTGTTTTCTGGTTCGCCAGTGAGGCCCCGGCAGCTATAGCCCTTTTCCTACTAGTGTGTGTCCTCTAATCTTCCCACAGGTCAGGCAAGTCCGTTTACATTGCGACATCATCTTCTTCATGTCGCCCCCTTGCTGGGTAGAAGCTCATTTTTTTCGCATGATCTCTCCCTTGTTGGGACACGTTCTTGCATTGTGTCCAGCCTTCAGACCACCTACGCCGCAAACTCTCTGACCTTCTGCAAGTTTTATCCTTATATCTATTTCTGGTTGTGCAGACCCGTCCGATGTCTATTTGTTGCCTTCATCTGAAGGCACATTCTTGATGCATATCTTCACCTTCTCAGTAGAGCTAGCTTCTCCATATATTATTTTATGTGCTTCTATAAGCTGTTGTGCCATCTGTCTCTTCTTGCAGGTTCTTGCATTGTGCCCTTGTAACATCCCAAGATTTTCAAACTTTTGAAAATCTTGAAAAATCAAAAACTTTTTGAAATTTATATATATTGTGATTTAAATTTTCAAAACAAGCATGTCATTCATTATTACATTGCATATGTGCATTGGTGTTTTTGGTTTTATAAAAATTCTCAAAAGAAAATAATTTATTTAGCCTATTTATCAAATTTGTGAAACATATCAAATAATACCAATTTTATACCAGTGGTATTTTGGTAAATAAAGTTGTGTAAAAATATTCCCAAATAGTATATTTTGATAGAGTTTGTTTTTAAAAAAATATTACAAACTGGTTTTAATCCATTTGGATGTGTATTTCAAAAGATATGTTTTGTTTGATTTTCGAAACAGGAAAAGCTTCAAAGAAAAAAATGGATTGAGGCCATTCCGGCTGAGCCAGCATGATGCAAGCCCAACCTTGGCCCACGCGGATCCTCAGCAGCAGCCCAGCAGGAGCCTGCACCACCTCTCGCCTTTTCTTTTTCCGTCCCTCTCGCTGACAAGTGGGGCCGCCTTGTCAGCACCAACTGCGTCGTCTTCTCCCTTCCCCAAATCACGCGCGTCTACGGCAACTCCCGGCCGGCGATCCTGCTCTTCATTACAGGCGATTAAGACCGCGATTGACTCCACCACCGACACGTATAAGTAGCCCCCGATCCCCTCCTCCATTCCCCACTCCTTCCCGTCCAAATCACGCCCCAAGGCCGTCCAATTTCTTCGCCGGAGATCCCACTGCTGCCACTGTGTCGAGCTCGATTCCGGTGAGAGGAGACCACCTCGCGCCGCCTCTCTCACGCCAATATCTTTCCCTCATGCGTGCGCACCTCCCTGACCTCCCCGTCGATTTTCTCTTAAAGCCAAACGACGTGCACGTCGTCGACCAAAGCTCACCGACGCCCGCCTCCGCTCCGGCCACGCCTCCTTGTCACTACAGGACGCCCTTGACGACGAACCCTCGCCATCGTAACCATCGTGTCCTCCTGCTGTAGCGCCCCGACCCCGGAATTATACAGAGATGCTATGTAACCCACAGGCTATGCTACACAATCGAAGGTTACTGGGGTTACCACTCCCAGGCCAAAACCTTTGGCAGGCTTGCTCGGAATGGATCATCGGCAACACAACACCTCGATCATGCCATAAACACTGGCATAGCTATCAATGCATAATAGAGAGATCAAGACTGCGGAACATCTGGCACATCACAGACTCTACGACATAAGAGATCATAGTTCAACTCATATAATGAGAAAGATAGCAAATTACACATCAGAGGTCACAGACCCAACATTACATCAAGCGGAAGCAAATTTAGTTGTCTAAACAACAAGATCCAAATTATGGCCTAAGAGGCCTACAATAAAATAACACAGCCAACCTGTTCCGTGACGTCCCAAGCTACCACCTAGGAACCCCAGACTACTCGCTGATGTCAACAAAGAACCGACCTTCCTGTTCGGTGGCGTCCTCCTTTGAAACAAATAATAATCAACAAAGCAAGGCTAAGTACGACGTACTCGCAAGGTTACTAGGGCGATATAGGCTCAATGATGATTGGCTTCAAAGCTGTATAGTATTTGTTTTGCATAAAGCTAGTTTTCCTTTTTAAAGACAATGACTCAAGGCATCGACTACTCAGAAGGTTTTTTGAAAAGGGATAAGATAGTAAACTTTCATTCGTTAGTTCACGTTGAACCAACAGTATCCAGAAACCACCACTCATCTCCACTAAGGCACTCCCTCGAATCACGCTCGAGGAAATGAACCTTTTAACACATGTTGCCAAATTTTAATTAAGTTCAGGTTTTCTATGATCTTATCGTCCATTCCCAAGTCGTCCATAACCGTTATAACAGCCCCAGTTTGGTACCCTAAAATATGGGCCAAATTTTCACTTTTGCTTTGCAACATTGCATCATGGCATACCTATTTAAATTGCTATTGTTAAATAACGCCACACTTGGGAAACATCTAAAAAGGAAACAAATCCAAATCCCAAAAATCTCCAACCTCAATGCAATTGCTCAACTTGGTGAAACCAAATTAATTTGAACTTCCAAATTGTTCAGGAAGTTCCAAGTTTAATTATTATGACAAAATGTCAAAATCCAATTATTGACAAGCAAAGATATAAATTTGAGAATTCAAATTGGTTCAATACAAAATCTATTTTTGAAACCAAGTTAAACTTTCAAAAAATTCAAAATAAAATTATGGGGAGCTTCATTAATATATTATGAGCCTCCATAAATATTTATATAACTTATTGAAATGTTTAATTGCTCCAAATAAAATACATTTTGGTAATTATCAAAAATGTCCGTAATTAAACCCTATGAACAAATGTTCCTCAAAACTTTTTATTTTGAAGCCAAACTTTTTGTGGAGCTTCTAAAGGTCAAGGGGAGGCCACATGAATTTTTGTAGATTTTATAAAAATGCTTTAGTGCCTCAATTAAATCACTAAAAGCTGCTGGACCTAAAGGAAAAACAGAAAATAGAAAAGGAGGGGTTTTTCACAAATCTGTCGTACTCTTCCTGTAGCTGCCCTCCCTGTATCAACTGAAGCGAGCTCGGTCAGCTCGACGCCGTCGCCATCGCACCCGCACGGGTGCCATGCCGCTCTGCTCCTCTTGGTGGTCAAGGAGGACCTCTGGCCCTCGCTCTCTCTCCTCCCCCCCCCCCTCACCTGCTCCCCTGCTCCTCTTCCCTTTTGGCTTCTCCCCACGGATCGGAAACCGAGCCGGAGCCGCCACTTGCTGCTCGCCGCCGATGATTGGAGCCTCGCAGAATAGATCGAAGCGCCCCAAGCTCTCTGCCTTGCCGTCCTCTTCCCCCTCGAGCTAGGAATCGGCCGGGGTCGCCCCAATCGACTTCGCCGTCCGGTCTGCTCCGCTTTCGGCCGCCGCAGTCCGAGCCCGGCTGTACCGCCCTCCGGTCTCCTCCGTCCTCGCCGTCCACGGCACCACCACCAGGGTGAGATTCGCGCCCGTTCGAGGCTCCTCTCGCTCCCCCTCCCCTCTCCTCTCGCTCACCCCGCACGCACGCACGCACGCTCACCGCCGGACGCCGTGGTCACCGCGCGCGCCACCCCTGTCGCGCCCGGCCTGGGAACCGACCAGGGCCGGCCGACAGGCCCCCGGCCTGGGCTCCGGTCTGGGCCGGCCAGGAGGCCGGCATCCTATGGTCCGTGACCGGCCTGGTGCCCGGTCTGGGCCGGCTGTCTCGGATATGTGGCCGGCCTGGAAACCGGCCTGGGCCGATCTGGAGGCCGACCCAAACAGTAAAAACAGTGAATTAAAATAAATTAAATTAAATAATAACTATTTAAACATTGGTTCAAATTTAGCAAATAATAAACCAATTTGTTCAGAAAATCAATACCTATCTATTGGTAACATTGCCATGCTCTTTTGGGTAAATATTTTTGCCTTTATTCTAAGAATTCCTAAAATGGTATAAATAAATACATAATTTAGGAAAAATCATAACTTGTTAAATAATTAACCAAAAATTGTGAATAAATTATCAAAGTGATCGACATGACAAATGCTATCAAACCATGCTAATATCACATCATGATCACAATTTCTCCTTTGAAGTTATTCTTTCATTGATTAAAAGAATTAAATTCAAATAATTATTTAATTCACTATTTATTCTTCGAAACTCGGAAAATTACAAATAAGGTACCAAAACGATCAGAAGAACAAAACCTATGTAATCATATCATGTTCATGCATATTTAAGCCACTTCCTTAATATTGTAATAATTTATAAACAATGTGGTCATTTAGTTAAATATGGGGTTGCTTCCAAAGAATTGCACTAATTATTTTGGCACTCCATTTAATATTGCTAGTTGAATGCTATGGGTATATAATTGCATGAATTGGACATGTCATCATGTTTGTGCAGTGCACTTGACTTCGTGTTATTTATTTTGTTCTTCTATTCTTGCTTGGGTATCGATAGATTCCGGAGTCGAGGTTAACCCTACCTACCCCGACGAGCAGTACTACACACCCCGGCAGCAAGCCAAGAGATAACCTAACCTTCTTGGCATCTAGCATCCTATTGCTTTATAAACTTATTTTACCACCATAATATTGCATGCAATTCCAATGACAATTTTGATCAAGATGTAGAGTATCCTATGAATGCATGTTTTTCCCCGAACCAATACATGTATCCCCTCCTATGAACCCTAGGTCTTATGTGTTGGACGGAGATAAATTATGTTATTGTTGTAGTTAAATGCTTAGCTATGCTTAGCCATGCTTAGTATAATGCTTAGCTGTCCGTTATTTATTTCCATGATTTATGAAATGGATGGAATGTTCGGACAAGGTGGAGGATGCTAGTATACTTAATTAAATTGTTTAAAGGCCTGGATGAGTTGCCATCCGGGGATGGTGTTTTGCCTCATTCTTGCCGCCTAGGCTGAGAGTGCTTTTAGCTAGAACGAAGAACCGAGCGTGCTTCCAAAGGTGGGGACATATGGAATCCCCTGTGACCAAATAAGTTGTGAGAGGCTTGTCAAGGGTCCTCTAGTTTGCTATTTCCATTTGCGTGTGAGTGTGTGGGTGGAAAAAGAAACAATGAGGACGGTGGTGTTTAGGATGTGGCCACGGGGCAGGGCGTTGGAGGCGCTAAACCTGTCCTTCCGCACACTGATGGTCCTTGAGTAAGACTCATGCAATGTAAAGGTCTAACCGCGCCCACTCGCCGGCCTTCCCCGGAAGAGGGCCAATCAGGTGAGTCGGACGGTACCGATGGGTAAATTAGTACACCCCTTCAGGGTAAATCTTTTCGAAAAGCCGTGTCCATGGTTATGGACAAACTCTTGGGAAAGGCGGATTAGCCATAGAAAAGTATAACCTAATCAATTAAAATATGGCAGCTAAAGGTTGCAATTCAACGTGTGTTTAAAAGGTTCATTTCCTCGAGGGTGATTCGAGGGAGTGCCTTTGGTGGAGAGGAGAGTTGTTTTGGCTACCAGTTGGTTCGATGAGAACCAAAGAGGAAAGTTTACTCTCTTATCCCCTTTATGAAAAATACTCTGAGTAGTCGATGCTATGGGTCATTTTCATCTCTTAAATTGAAAACTAGCTTTATGCAAAATAGCTACTATACAGCTTTAGAGCCTCCGTCATCATTGGGCCTATATCGCCCTACTAAACTTGCGAGTACGTCATACTCAGTCTCTCTTTGCTGTCTTTATTAATTTGTTTCAGAGGAGGACGACACCGAGCACACAGGTGGGTTCTTCGTGGACGTCGACGAGTAGTTCGGGGTTCCCAGGTGGCAGCTTGGGACCGTGGGACAAGCTGGCATGGGTTGTTTATGTGTAGGCCTCTTAGGCCCTATATTTTGATCTTGTTGTACTAGACAACACTACTTCGCTTCCGCATGATGTACTGATGGGTCGGTGACCCCTTTTGTCTGTAATATTTGTATCTTTCTCATATATGAGTTGCTATATGAATCTTTGTGTCGTAGAGTCTGTGATGTGCCAGTTGTTCCACAAGTCTTGATCTCTTTATTATGCATGATAGCTATGTCTGAGCTTATGGCATGATCGAAGTGTTGCGTGCCGATGATCTATTCCGAGCACGCCTGCCAAAGGTTTTGGCCTGGGATTGGTAAACCCAGTAACCTTCGATTATGTAGCATGACCGGTTGCACAAAGCTTCATTGCATAGTTCTGGGGTCGGGGCGCTACAAGTTGGTATCAGAGCAGGACTGCCTGTAGGAAACCCTTACTATTGGTCGATGTTGAGTCTAGTTTGAAAATTATTTATAACCTAAAAATGAGTTGTGAAAACCTTCATAGGATTCTTTTTACACCTCATCCAATTCGCTCTACTCTGATATCTTATCTCTATTTGATTTAACGGTCCTTCTGCTCGGCTGAAATTCTAATCTTTAGGATCACGGGGTGGGCTTCTACCTTTAGTTTACCGGTTAGCTCTGCTCGTCTGCCAAATCTAAAGCCCGAAGAGAGGAAGTATTGCGGATCATCAAGATGTTCCTTTGCTTTAGCCCAAGATCCTGAACCGAAGGTCCCGGATTGTGCTAGGGCTCTGGTGTAATGATTCATGAGGGTTGTCACCCTTGTGAGCATTATGCTATTGTGAGTTCCGGTGCATGAAGCTGATCTTTAACCCAAGATCTTTTCCGTCGAACCCTGGTGCTAATGGTCAAACCCTACATCAGGTTGGCAAATGTGAAGTTAGTCTTCAAAACTCGAGGTTGCAGCCATAATTGACTTGCTCAGCAACACTCTTCTCTGTCACTAGCTTTAGCTAGGCTCTCTGTCTTGGAACCATCTGAATCACGACAGGATTGCTCTTAACGAGTTTTTCCATCAATAATTGTGATTCCTCCGGTAACACCCGCTTCCTAAAACCCTTTCGACACTAGTTGTCGGAAGAGTGCTAACAAGGGCTTCTGCAATATCTTGAGATTGTTGTTAGCCCGTTCCTTAATCTAGGTTTGTCATCCATCCTCTATCTGTCTGTTGACAGTCAAGTTTATCATGCATTGGGGTGTTCTGATGCATGTTATTCTTGTGGTTCGTCAAGGCATTCCACTTTGGGATGTCAGGAGAAACAAACTCCGGTACCTCTTCCATTTCCCGGAAAAGGTCAAAGTTTTGTGATTCGCGGAGTAAGACCTTGTCTAGCTTTTGTTCCGTTCCACCTTGGAGTGTCACACTCTTTTATATCAAGAGGTCGTGCTTAGTCTCATGACGTACTTGATAAAGTGATGCTCTTATCCATCTACCTCCGAGCCACTCGGGCTCAAGAATGTTGAGGATGAATATCGTTGTGGTAATCGGATATTCTTAGCAATTGCTACTGTTTTGGAAATCCACGGCCTTTGATGGCACTCTTAGCATGATTGGTAATCATATCATCGAGTTAAGTTGTCTGTGTTGCCAAGACCATTCGTTCAGGTGCACACCTTCGGTCAACGAGTTAGATTCGTGTCGAAACTCTCAAGACCACATCTTTCCCTTGAAAAGCATGTTTCCACTCGCAGCCAGTGGCATGCGGTGGTTCGTGATAACCTGGGTGTCTTTCCAGAAGTACTGCCGGGTTTTCTCCCGACCGTGTTGTCGAGCAATATTGGAAACTTGTCCGAACCATTTTCGTGTCATCGCGTAGTATGCGTTCTGGATGATGGAAGTGCTCTATTCTGGTCCATGTGCAATGGTTGACATATGTCGCCAGGGGTCCAAGTGAAGTTCACTTTGTCTCCTCGGGTTTAATCACAAGTTGGTCATGCCAGTGCGGATTGTTGTTGAGATGGTAGGTTGTTACCTCCAGTTCTCTAAATACGTCATGTATGCCACTAGCCGAGTTGCTCTTAAATACGAAGTTGTCAAATCTCCTCATTTTACCGGTGTTTCCCAATCAGGAAATCAGTTGTGCCTCATTGCTTGGAGTTCATGCTGGTTCAATTTCCTCGGTGTAGTTGTAACCCCGACAAGTCCGATGTTGTGGTTCACACACCTCACCGGAAGGTCTTTTGACGAAATCTCCTAACTCTTTCAAAATAAACCGCTATCCATGAGAATCATGTGTAACTTACCCTAGGAGCTACCGCTTGTAGTCTTTTCTCTATCTTCAAGTACGACCTACGCTTGATGATCGATTGAAGGCTATTCCGAACTGAGTGTAATATCCAGAACCTCAAGGAGAATCTTACAACGGAGTTACTAAATGTCCCTCGGTCAATCCTCCTACTCCATCTATCTCGTGGAAATAGCTCGTTTATGAGGTTTTACCTCTCTATCTAAATGTGGATCAATGCTATATCTATCCCTCCTAGGTGAACCCAAGGTTTTACCCAATCGCACGGACAGTGTGTGATTTCATCAGTCACGTTAGGGCCGAGCTCTTACCTTATGGAGACGTCTGGTATGTCAAAGGCGTGGAGTCTAGAAGATGTCCTTTCTCCTCGCGGTGCTTCAAGTTTCTATGATCTAAACCTCATGGTGGTGTGAAGTGTTGTCTTGGTCTTGGACAAAGATCCTGAGCAAGAGATCGGTTGTCCTATCCGCGGCTCGACCTTCGTTTGGTCAAGCCGTTCCTAGTTTTCCCAAATGGCTTATGGTCATGGGTAAGGTTCATCCTATCCGTCACTTTAAGCTATATTTTGTTCTTTCTGCCCCATCGGCACGTCATGCTTCTTAGCTCCAAGTTATGCACCGAGGAAGATCATCGTGGGATCGAGAAGACCGTGGAAGATACGTGTTGCCATGTTTCCCCCATCCCTCTTCCTACTCTAGAATCTCGGGACGAGGTTCGTGTAAGGGGGGTAGAATTGTAATAGCCCCAGTTTGGTACCCTTAAATATGGGCCAAAATTTCACTTTTGCTTTGCAACATTGCATCATGGCATACCTATTTAAACTGCTATTGTTAAATAAAGCCACACTTGGGAAACATCTAAAAAGGAAACAAATCCAAATCCCAAAAATCTCCAACCTCAATGCAATTGATCAACTTGGTGAAACCAAATTAATTTGAACTTCCAAATTGTTCAGGAAGTTCCAAGTTTAATTATTATGACAAAATGTCAAAATCCAATTATTGACAAGCAAATATATAAATTTGAGAATTCAAATTGGTTCAATACAAACTCTATTTTTGAAACCAAGTTAAAATTTCCAAAAATTCAAAATAAAATTATGGGGAGCTTCATTAATATATTATGAGCCTCCATAAATATTTTTATGATTTATTGAAATGTTTAAATGCTCCAAATAAAAGACATTTTTGTAATTATCAAAAATGACCATAATTAAACCCTATGAACAAATATTGCTCAAAACTTTTTATTTTGAAACCAAACTTTTTTTGGAGCTTCTAAAGGTCAAGGGGAGGCCACATGAATTTTTGTAGATTTTATAAAAATGCTTTAGTGCCTCAATTAAATCACTAAAAGCTGCTGGACCTAAAGGAAAAATAGAAAATAGAAAATGAGGGGTTTTTCGCAAATGTGTCGTCCTCTTCCTGTAGCTGCCCTCCCTGTAGCGACCGAAGCCAGCTCGGTCAGCTCGACGCCGTCGCCACCGCACCCGCACGGGTGCCATGCTGCTCTGCTCCTCTTGGTGGTCAAGGAGGACCCCTGGCCCTCGCTCTCTCTCTCCCCCCCCCCCTCACCTGCTCCCCTGCTCCTCTTCCCTTTCGGCTTCTCCCCACGGATCGGAAACCGAGCCGGAGCCGCCGCTGACGATTGGAGCTTTGCAGAGTAGATCGAAGCGCGCCAGGCTCTCTGCCTTGCCGTCCTATTCCCCCTCGAGCTAGGAATCGGCCGGGGTCACCCCAATCGACCTCGCCGTCCGGTCCGCTCCGCTTTCGGCCGCCGCAGTCCGAGCCCGACCGTACCGCCCTCCGGTCTCCTCCATCCTCGCCGTCCACGGCACCACCACCAGGGTGAGATTCGCGCCCGTTCGGGCCTCCTCCCGCTCCCCCTCTCCTCTCCTCTCGCTCCCCCTCCCCTCTCCTCTCGCTCACCCCGCACGCACGCACGCACGCTCGCCGCCGGACGCCGTGGTCACCGCGCGCGCCGCCCCTGTCGCCCCCGGCCTGGGAACTGGCCTGGGCCGGCCGACAGGCCCCCGGCCTGGGCTCCGGTCTGGGCCGGCCAGGAGGCCGGCATCCTCTGGTCCGTGACCGGCCTGGTGCCCGGTCTGGCCGGCTGTCTCGGATATGTGGCCGGCCTGGAAACCGGCCTGGGCCGATCTGGAGGCCGGCCCAAATAGTAAAAACAGTGAATTAAAATAAATTAAATAAAATAATAAGTATTTAAACATTGGTTCAAATTTAGCAAATAATATACCAATTTGTTCAGAAAATCAATACCTATCTATTGGTAACATTGCCATGATCTTTTGGGTAAATATTTTTGCCTTTATTCTAAGAATTCCTAAAATGGTATAAATAAATACATTATTTAGGAAAAATCATAACTTGTTAAATAATTAACCAGAAATTGTGAATAAATTATCAAAGTGATCGACATGAAAAATGCTATCAAACCATGCTAATATCACATAATGATCACAATTTCTCCTTTGATGTTATTCTTAAATTGATTAAAATAATTAAATTCAAATAATTATTTAATTCGCTATTTATTCTTCGAAACTCGGAAAATTACAAATAAGGTACCAAAATGATCAGAAGAACAAAACCTATGTAAGCCACTTCCTTAATAATGTCATAATTTATAAACAATGTGGTCATTAAGTTAAATATGGGGTTGCTTCCAAATAATTGCACTAATTATTTTGGCACTCCATTTAATATTGCTTGTTGAATGCTATGGGTATATAATTGCATGAATTGGACATTATTAGATAGATATTGTCCTACTGATCATTTTGGTACTTCGTTTGCAATTTCCCGATTAACGATGAAGAAATGGTGATTTAAACGGTTATGCGATTTAAATCATTTTAACCAATTCGAAAATGACCTTAAAGGAAAAGTTATTTGCTTACTGTAATATTAGCATAGATAGATAGAGTTTTCTTTGCTGGTAATTTTGGTATATCATTTGCAATTTTTGGATGAAAGTTCATCAAGTTATGATATTTTTAATAATGGATTTAATTCTGCCATTTCTGTTTTTATTAAATAAAGGCAATTTATTTTGGCCAATTAGTTTAACCAATGGCACTAACAGATAGGTATTTCTCTCCTGAGGAAAATGACATATTATTTGCATTTTTTGGACTTACGGTTCAAAAGATATGGAATTTCAAAGTTTGAATCCATTTTCTGTTATTTGTTTTAATTCCAGAAAATAGCACCTAAACGTTTTTCACCGTGGGACTGGCTAGCCCGTGAGACAGACGGGTGGGGCAGCAGCCACGCTGGCACGCCACGTCGGCCAGCGGCCCACATGCAGGTTTGACCGACGGGGACGGCCAGGACCGGCGCGACGCGCGCGGTGACCGGCGGCAAGCCGCGGATCGACTCGTCGATTGCGCGCATTAGGGATCCAGGACGGGACCGCATTTCGCTCAGCACGGCGAGGGGAACTGGGTGGCAGCGCTAGGGACCCTATGGTCACCGGGAAGTGCACCGGCGACGAGCTACGGCGGAGGCTTCGGTTCGGCCTACGGCTAAACGGCAAACCAGAGGGGGAGAGAGAGAAAGGAGAGGTCCGGGAGGACCGTGAGCACACCTGAGCGCGTGGGTGTGCTCGGCGGAGGCGGAGGAGCTCGGATGGCGGTGGGCGGCGGCGGCGGAGACGGTTTGATTCGCGCGAACGGCGGCGTCCTAGCACGCACGGCTCGGGGAGGAGGTAGAGGAGAGCACGGCGGTTCTTCTGCCCCAGGACGATCTGCTCCGGGTGGTCTCCAACGTCGGCAGTGAGTGGCGGCGGTTCGGTCAGTCGGCGGCCATGCTCCGCTCGATCTAGGGTTTCGGCAAAGGGGAAAAAAGGAGGGGGAGGAGGAGCATGTGGTCGAGGGGGTCCTCTTTAGTCTCCATGGGGGCCAGGGAGACGAGGGAGCGACGGTGGAGGCCGTGGTGGGGCGCGGCCATGGCGCACTATCGCCACAGGGGAAAGGGATGACAGGTGGGTCCCCCTGTCAGGGATCTCTCTTTTTCTTTTTCCATTTTTCAGAAACCAGCAGACTTTAGGTATTTAATTGAGGCCCTTAATTAATTTTAGAAATTCTGGAAAAATTCACAGAGCCAATATATATTATTTTGAACCTGTGATAAAATTTGCAGCCCATTTGAAAAACATTTCATGTGGTGACATTTCAGAATTTGCTCTCTTGCAATTTACGGCTTTATCCAAATATTTGAATTTGCAAATGCTTTAAATTTGGCAACAATTATATTTGTAGTTGTTGGAACTTCCTGGACAATATGAGAATTTAAATTGGGAGTTTGTTCATCATTCACATCATCATATTTGGTTTCTTATTTGTTGCCTCCTTATTATTTCATATGAAGCAAATATGGATGAGGGATGCCATGATGCAACTGAGATGCAAAAAGTGAAAATTTTACTCATATTTTCAGGTACAAAAAGTGGGGCTGTTACAACTCTACCCCCTTACAGGAATCTCGTCCCGAGATTCTAGGCTTGAGTGAAGAAGGCGGGGTATTCCTGACGAAGACTAGTTTCACGTTCCCAGGTTGCTTCATCTTCAGAATGGTTAGACCACTGGATTTTGAGGAACTTGATGGATTTATTACGGGTCTTCCTCTCCGCTTAATCCAAGATGCGGACCGAATGGTTAGAGCCCTGGTGGTCCCCCTGCGAAGGTCTCTTGGAGACCTCCAGTTCCTTCCTACCCTGCTCCAGAGTGAGAGCAAGGTTGTACAGCTCTTGGTAAGACTGCAACTTGAAGGGCAGCAGTTCATGACGGAGTCGCGGAGTCAGTCCCTTGCGGAACAGATACTGCTTGTCTTCATCATTGGTCACGTCCCGGGGGGCGTAACGAGAGAGGTGGTTGAACTCACGCCCATAAGTTTGGACGTCCATGCGTCCCTGGGTCAGCTCCAGGAACTCCCTCCTTTTCAGGTCCATGATTGGCTGGGGAATGTAAGCCGCACGGAAAGCAGTGCGGAATTCAGTCCAAGTGAAAGTATGGCCAGCCGCAACCATGGACACATGGCTTTCCCACCAGGACCCTGCGGCTCCAGTCAGCAGGTAGGTGGCAAAATTCACGTGTTCCGCCGCCGGAACATGCAAGGCAGCGAACTTGCGCTCAAGAGCGCGAAGCCAATCATCAGCATCCTAGGGCTCTTTAGCATAAGCGAAGGTGGGAGGCTGGGACTTCAGGAATTCAGTGAGGGTACTGCATTCAGTGTTCCTGCATGCACCCTGCTGCACCAACTGCGCGAGCAGATTCTCGTTGCGCACGCGGCCCTCTTCAATAATCATCAAAACCTCCGCCATAGTGGGTGGCGGCGGTGGGTCAGGATTGCTGTTTTCACCATGACGGGTAGGAGCCATTCTGGAGATATGAACAAGGACACAGTTAGTATCTCTCTCCGAAAATGGATGGAATCAAGTGAGCGCTTAGACTCGAACAAGCGAATATGAATGGCAACAATTTATCAGGATTGAACGAGAAAGACAGGTATCATCACATCAGCATGGCAGGGAAAACAATTTGTACTTGACAACACAAGCCAGTCAGAATAAAACCCCTTAGGTGGTTCAGATACGAGCTTACAAATGCCTTAGTCTGCATTACACGAATGGAAATTACTGATGATATAAGTCTTTTAGTGCGACACAACAATTAGAACTCGAAGGCAACCAATAGAGATAGGGTATATCTTGCTCATCATGCAGGAAGGCAAGGATACGATACAAGGTACCCGTAGATACCGATCTACTAGAAGTAATGGGCACTCGCCGGGAGACGCACAGAGCGAGTGCGGAAACGGCGGGCACTCGCTGGCTGGCGGTCATAAGGAGGCGTGTGGACGTCACCACCTGTGTCTCGAGCAGGTCCACGTGGTGGAATGGTGCCACCCACTCTTGGGCTGCTCATGTAGTTGGGCAGCTCCATCGGTAGCGGCGAGAGGAGATCTGGGGAAACTATCCCGGCATGGACATATGGCTCCAAAGCCATCAGAGTGCTCCGGTGACTATCACGGGCAGCCACCGTGTATAGGTACCACTGACGGACACGAAGGTCCAACGCCCTCACCATCTCGATAAGAGCTCGGTGGCCGTGATCTGGCTCGGTCGCTGGGTCTGAGTACCTAGCAACATAGCAGCCCTCCAGACCGGCCTTAACAGCTGGAAAGTGATAGAAGTCTGAGATATGGTTATCTAGGTAGTCACAGTCTCCGCGGTGCACGGAGAGGCCGTTTAACGCAGCCTCTTGAACAGCCTGCTCCACGGTCATGCCCACACCTACACTCTGGTGCTGGACTCCGTTTCCATCCGGAGTCAGGACACGGGCCTCATAGAAGAATTGCCCTTGTCCGTACGACATGTGCTCCTCGTACACGACGTACTCAGGGTACCAAGGGCAACCCTGGCTGGCTAAGGCCACAGCAAACAAGGCGGAAAACCCGCGGACACCCTCACAGCGAGTCAGACAGACAACAAGTCCTGAACGCGTCATCTGTAGCAATAACAGAACAGTTCAACCGTTAGGAACGGAAATGATACTCATGAATTAATCTAGACGGTAAGAACCCAACCCCGATGATCCTTAAACTTTGACCCAACTTTAACACAAAATAGAGGTAAGGTGACTCAGAGTTAGAGCGAATTGGGTAAGAAGTAAAAAGAATCCTAAGAAGGTTTTCACAACTCATTTTTAGGTTATAAATAATTTTCAACTAGACTCGACATCGACCAATAGAACGGGTTTCCTACAGGCAGTACTGCTCTGATACCAATTTGTAGCGCCCCGACCCCAGAGATATACAGTGAAACGTTGTGTAACCGGTCATGCTACACAATCGAGGGTTACTGGGTTTACCAATCCCAGGCCAAAACACATTGGCAGGCGTGCTGGGAATACATCATCGGCACCCAACACCCTGATCATGCCATAAGCTCAGACATCGCTTTCACGTATAGCTAAGAGACCAAGACTGCGGAACAACTAGCTCATCACAGACTCTACGACACAAGAGATCATAGTTCAACTCATATATGAGAAAGATAGCAAATATCACAATCAGAGGTCGCAGACCCATCATTACATCAAGCGGAAAGCAAATATAGTTGTCTAACAACAAGATCCAAATTATGGCCTGAGAGCCCTACAATAACATATCCCAGCCAGCCTGTTCCGCAACGTCCCAAGCTGCCACCTGGGAACCCCAGACTACTCGTTGATGTCGATAAAGAACCCACCTTCCAGTCCGGTGGCGTCCTCCTCTGAAACAAATAATAATCAACAAAGCAAGGCTGAGTACGACGTACTCGAAAGAATTAGTAGGGCGATATAGGCCCGATGCTGACGGAGGCTCTAATAATGTATAATGTAGCTGGTTTTGCATAAAGCTAGTTTTCCATTTTCAAAGACATCAGGACCCTTTGCATCGTCTACTCAGAATGTTTCCGAAAAGGGATAAGAGAGTAAACTTTCATCTGTGGTTCTCAACGAACCCTTTTGTAAACAGAAGCACCTCATCTCCACCAAGGCACTCCCTCGAATCACCCTCGAGGAAATGAACCTTTACCACACATTGATTATGCAACCTCTACCTGCCATATCAATTAAGTTAATGTTCTCTATGATCTTATCGTCTATTCCCAAGTTGACCATAACCGCGGACACGGCTTTTCGAAAAGATTAAACCCTGCAGGGGTGTACTATTTTTATCCATTGGTACCGTCCGACCCCTTGCCTGTACAATTAGCTCTCTTCCGGGGAAAGCCGGCAGGGCGGGCGCGGTTAAACCTTTACCTCGCATGAGACTATCCAAGGGTCATCGTGACGACAGGACAAGTTCAGTGCCTATTTCAACACCCTGCCCCATCACCACTCCAATCACCGCTATCGTCATCACATCATCATCATCATCACCGACCACACACTCGCAAATGGAAAGCGCAAACTAGAGGACCCTTGGATACGCCCGCACAAGTTATTCAGTTAGTAAGGGGCCCATACCCCCACCGTTGGTAGCACGCTAGTATTGGTTCAAGAGGTAAAGAACTCGCACCTAGGGGCAGGAACGAGACAAAACACCATCCCAGATGGCAACTCATCCCAGCCTTCTTAGCAGTTTAATTAAGCATCACATGTATCCACCACGCCCGAATCATTCCATCAACAACATCAATATGGAATTAATCAACGGACATAACTAGCATATGACTAAGCATGGCTAAGCATAGCTAAGCATATAAATACATCCATTATATCTTTGTCTCCGGCCAACACATCAAACCTATGGTTCATAGGAGGGGAGACATGTGATGGTTCGGGAAGACATGCATTTGTAGGATACTCTAAATCTTGACCAAAAGAGGCATTTGAATCACATGCAGTATTATGGTGGATAAAATAAGTTTGTAAAACAATAGGATGCTAGATGCCAAGAAGGTTAGGTTAGTTCTTTCCTTGCTGATAGTACTGGGCGCGTTGATCGTCGAGGTATTGTGGTGGAACCTCGACTCCTGAATCTATCGAAACACAACAATAACGGAAACGAAATAAATAACACGAATACAAGGTGCAATGCACAATCATGATGATATGGTCAATTTATGCATTGAAATCATATTGGGCATGTCCCACAAGTTAAATGGAACCCCTAAAATAAATATCGCAATTAACGGGTCAAAACTCCATACTTAACTTAGTGAATTGCATTATTATCCAAAATGTCCAGTACTAAATTATGGATCCTAAATGCATGAAAATGACATTATTAGATAGATATTGTCCTACTGATCATTTTGGTACTTCGTTTGCAATTTCCCGATTAACGATGAAGAAATGGTGATTTAAACGGTTATGCGATTTAAATCATTTTAACCAATTCGAAAATGACCTTAAAGTTATTTTCTTACTGTAATATTAGCATAAATAGATAGCATTTGCTTTGCTGGTCATTTTGGTATATCATTTGCAATTTTTGGATGAAAGTTCATCAAGTTATGATATTTTTAGTAATGGATTTAATTCTGCCATTTCTGTTTTTATTAAATAAAGGCAATTTATTTTGGCCAATTAGTTTAACCAATGGTACTAACAGATAGGCATTTCTCTCCTGAGCAAAATGACATATTATTTGCATTTTTTGGACTTACGGTTCAAAAGATATGGAATTTCAAAGTTTGAATCCATTTTCTGTTATTTGTTTTAATTCCAGAAAATAGCACCTAAAAGTTTTTCACCGTGGGACTGGCTAGCCCGTGAGACAGAAGGGTGGGGCAGCAACCACGCTGGCACGCCACGTCGGCCAGCGGCCCACATGTAGGTTTGACCGACGGGGACGGCCAGGACCGGCGCGACGCGCGCGGTGACCGGCGGCAAGCCGCGGATCGACTCGTCGATTGCGCGCGTTAGGGATCCAGGACGGGGCCGCATTGTGCTCAGCACGGCGAGGGGAACTGGGTGGCGGCGCTAGGGACCCTATGGTCGCCGGGAAGTGCAACGGCGACGAGCTACGGCGGAGGCTTCGATTCGGCCTACGGCTAAACGGCGAACCATACGGGGAGAGAGAGAAAGGAGAGGTCCGGGAGGACCGTGAGCTCACCCTGAGCACGTGGGTGTGCTCTGCGAAGGCGGAGGAGCTCGGACGGCGCCGGATTTGAGCTCGGACGGCGGCGGGCGGCGGCGGCGCAGACGGTTTGATTCGCGCGAACGGCGGCGTCCTAGCACGCACGGCTCGGGGAGGAGGTAGAAGAGAGCACGGCGGTTCTTCTGCCCCAGGCCGATCTGCTCCGGGTGGTCTCCAATGTCGGCGGTGAGCGGTGGCGGTTCGGTCTGTCGGCGGCCATGCTCCGCTCGATCTAGGGTTTCGGCAAAGGGGAAAAAAGGAGGGGGAGGAGGAGCATGTGGTCGAGGGGGTCCTCTTTAGTCTCCATGGGGGCCAGGGAGATGAGGGAGCGACGGTGGAGACCGTGGTGGGGCGCGGCCATGGCGCACTGTCGCCACAGGGGAAAGGGATGACAGGTGGGTCCCCCTGTCAGGGATCTCTCTTTTTCTTTTTCCATTTTTCAGAAACTAGCAGACTTTAGGTATTTAATTGAGGCCCTTAATTAATTTTAGAAATTCTAGAAAAATTCACAGAGCCAATATATATTATTTTGAACCTGTGATAAAATTTGCAGCCCATTGGAAAAACATTTCATGTGGTAACATTTCAGCATTTGCTCTCTTGCAATTTAGGGCTTTATCCAAATATTTGAATTTGCAAATGCTTTAAATTTGGCAACAATTATATTTGTGGTTGTTGGAACTTCCTGGACAATATGAGAATTTAAATTGGGAGTTTGTTCATCATTCACATCATCATATTTCGTTTCTTATTTGTTGCCTCCTTATTATTTCATGTGAAGCAAATATGGATGAGGGATGCCATGATGCAACTGAGATGCAAAAAGTGAAAATTTTACTCATATTTCCAGGTACCAAAAGTGGGGCTGTTACAAAGGTGCAATGCTCAATCGCATGATGACATGTCAAATTGATGCAAAGATATCATCATTTAATTTATCTAACAAATTAAATGGAGTTCCAAATAATCAGAGCAATTATTTGGAAACAACCCCATATTTTTTTTAGTGACCACATTCTTCATAAATTATCAAATTATTAATGAAGTGGCTCAATATGCATGAACATGACATGAATGGATAGGGTTTGTCCTTCCGATCATTTTGGTACCTCATTTGTAATTTTCGAAGTTCCGATGAATAAATAACAAATTAACTAATTATTTGAATTTAATTTGCTTAACCAAGTTAAGAAAAACATCAAATAAATATTTGTGATCAAGAGGTGATGAGTGCATGGTTTGATTGCATGTGAAGTGTTGATCACATTGATATTTTATTCATAAATTTTGGATAATTATTTATCGAATTAGGAATTTCCCAAATTAGGTATTCTTTGAACCCTTTTTGGAAATCATATATAAACAGCAAGAAAATAAACTCAAAAGATGATTACAATGCTTCTAACACATAGGGTTTGTTTTTCTGAACATTTTGGTATTTGATTTGTCAAATTTGGATCAAAATTCAAATAGTTATCATTTATTCTGTCGTACCGGCATGGCCCCACTGATTTGTTTTCGATCAGAGCATCAAGCAGCGCAACCCGCCTTTTTTGAGTAGAGGTCAGAGGCTAGTGCAGGTAGCCTGACATGAGTAACGAGAAATCCTGTGAAAAACACGATCGCCTGCCAGTGGGCATAGCTCTTTTCTTTAAAAAAGAGTACGGGAATGATGTCCTGAATAGAAGAAGGGGGAATAGTAATTAAATTTCATTTTAATTTCCAAAAGGAAAAAACCAAACCCAGACAGGCCGGCCTCAGGCCGGCCAGGCCGGTCAAAAGGCCGGGGGGTGGCCCGAGGCTTCCGGCCTAGTGCCGGCCCAGGCCGGGCGCTGAGGCCGGGCACTAGCCCGAGGCCTCCGGCCTCAGGCCGGCCCAAGCCTCGGCCAGGCCGGGCGCACGGGGACGGCACGGCGGCGACCGTCGGCACGGTGCCACACGGAGGCGACGCCGGAGAGGGAGAGGGGGAGGGGGAGGTTGTCTAGTAGAGGCGCGTGCTCACCAGGAGCACTTCGGCATGGCCCGGAGCAGACGGGGACGACCGTGGCGGCCGGATTTCGTCGAGGTCGAGCGCGGCGAGCAGCGGACCAGCCGGAACGGGCGAGCACGATTTGCTCGATTTCGGGCCTCCCCGCAAGCGTGCTTCGGCGGTGGAGATGGAGGGCGTCACCGCGGAGGTGATGGCGCGGTTCGATTCGTCCGCGGTGGCTCCAGGCGACGGCAAATCGACGGCGGGCGCGAGCTCGGGTCGACCGTAGCGGACGCGAAAGGAGAGAGGGGGAGAGAGCAGGGGAGGGAGCAGGTGAGGAGTAGGTGGGCGTCGTGGAGACCCCGGTCTTCTTATCCGCCAGAGGGAGCTCGAAAGTGCGCGGCATGGCGCCAGGAGGGTGCGGCGCGGACGTGGGCGACAAGCGCGTCGGCGACCTGCTCGGTCGCTACAGGGAAGGAGGAAGAAAGGAAGGGAAAAACGCAGAAACCCCCCTGGTTCCAGTTTTCCTTAATTACAAAAAGGTCCAGAGCTACCTAAATGATTTGATTAAGGCACTTAAGCAATTTTATAATATTTGCAAAAATTCATGTAGGCTCTCAATATCAACTAGTAGCTCCACAAAAATTGGGGTGGAAAATTAAAATGTTTTGCACCACATTTGTTCTTGGAGTTTGAATAGGGCATTTTTGATAATTTCCAAAATAGATTTATTTGGAGAATTTAAACATTTCAATAAATTATGAAAATATTTATGGAGGCTCATATTATAATAATGAAGCACCCCATATTTTTATTTTGAATTTTGGGGAAGTTTAACTTGGTTCCAAAAATATAAATTAAATTGAACCAAATTGAATTCTCAATTTTATTTAGTTGCTTGTTAATAATTTAGCCTTTGGCAATTATTTAGAAAATATATCCTTGAGTTTCCTGAACAATTTGGAGACTCAAGAATAATTGGTTTTACCAAATTCAGTATTGTATTTGGTTTGGAAAATTTGGAAGGGTTTTGCTTCCCTAGTTTTTTTTTAATTTTCCAAGTGTTGCTTTATTTTAGATTAGCACTTCATAATGGATGCCATGATGCAATGCAAAACAAAAAGTGAAAATTTGGCCCATATTTTAGGGTACCAATCTGGGGCTGTTACACCCATCCACCCATCTGCGTTGCGCAGATGGAGACGGCACCCATCCGCCCATCTGCGTCGCGCAGGGTAGCGGCGGCGCCCATCTGCGTCGCGCGGGGTAGCGGCGGCGCCCCACCCTCCCCTGCAACTCGCGGATCCCGGAGGTTTCCCGCGGTCTTCGAGCTCCTCCGCGTGGCTTCGAGCTCCTCTGCGTGGATCCCATAGCTCGCCGACGGGATGCCCTCCATGCGCAAAATGTGGCTGCCTGGCGGCCTTTCTCTCCCGTGCTCGATCTCCATGCCCAACTCGGGCGCGGCCACGGCCGGCCCATCCTGCTCAGCGCGGTGCTGCCTGCTCCGCATCAGGCTCTAGCTCCATGGACTCCGATGCCGGATATTGGCAGTTCGTTTTTTCTGTTGTGAAATTCAGTTCGTGTGAAAATGAAGTTCAGTCAGTTTTTGTTTGCTGCAAAGTTCCCAAAAAAAATTCCTCCCATGCTGGCCACTCCTTGCTGCCTTGTGTTCTTAATTTTATTTGTATGAAGTTGATTTTGATTCCAGTAGCAAATATGTTGGTGGCCAAAGCAGATCCCTTTGTGAACTTGTGATTTTGACTCTGAACTGCAGCTTTGCAGTAAATCCCTAATTGTAACGGTTCACATGTTTGATTTTGCGGAGTTCAGTTGTTTGAAATTAGTTCTTTGGGAAAAACACTCATCATAAAAAAACGTGCAACGGAAGTTCAACCTTCTAAAATTTAGAAGTTTAACGCATAAGGATACGAAGTCCGCTCTAGAAAAACAATACCAAAAATCATCCAAGTCAAAAAAACACGACATAGTATGTTTGTTCCGTACTTTCTAAAATAAGTTCACTTATGGGTATGGCAAAGTTCACAGTCTGTGACAACGAAAGTTCGGAAGTTGCTTAAGTACGAAAATTCAAGAAAATCAAAAAAATGGCATAGTTAGTGTATCTAGTGCTTAGTGAAGAAGTTCACTTACCTATCCTAGTAGAAGTTCACTTACGTGACGAGTAAAGTTTAGAAGTGGTCATGTACGGAAATCATACAAATCAAAAACATGACAGAAAGATCACAAACATATACGGGGAAGTCACAACCTTATTTTAGACAGTTCAAAAGCACTCTATTTTTTAAAACGGAAATTTTACAAATAGAAATCGTCTCTACGATGTCCGGTTGCCCAAATTGTCCGTTGTCACATGCAAATATAAAATATAAGAGTCTATATGACTATCACATGCAGCAACGTCCCACCCGAGCATCACAACCATGTCGATTTCGATTCGTTATAGCGTCGGTCCGTTTATCCGTTTTTTGTATTTTTAAAAATAATCAAAAACCTTAACAAATTTAGAAAATATTTCTTTACGACAAAATTGTGTCTAGTCAATATCTTTCCAACGCCATATCACTTGTTCTATTCCGACAAACAGTTAAAAAATAACAGTCAAAAAACTGTCTGTCGGACATAAAAATTCGAAAAACAGAACTAGCTATTTTTAAAACTGCTCCCTATAGTGTAAAGAATTTCGAAAAAATGATAGAGATAACAAAGATGCGCAATTTCAATAGCTATCGGATGATATATCATTTGTATTAAACCGACAAGCAGTTTAAAAATGGCGCCCCAAAAACTGTACGAAAACGCAATTTCTTAAAAAAATAACTACACCAGGTTGTGAGATAATAATATATTAAAAAAAATGTGACGGGCTCCCCCAACCACTCCTCGCCTCCGTCCCACGAAAACGCAAAAAAAGTCATTACGATGAGTAAACGTGAAGTTCACACATTGTTAATAAGAAGTGGTCGTGTACAGAAATCATACAAATCAAAAACACGACAGAAACTTGACTAACATATACGGGGAAGTTCACAACCTTATTTTAGACAGTTCAAAATTACTCTATTTTTTAAAACAATTTTTTTACAAATACGATAGGAAGTTCACTAATCGTATACTGTGCAGTTCACAACCATATTTGAGGCAGTTCGAAATACTCTGTTTTTTTACTGGAAATTCACATATAGAAATTATCTCTATGAGGTAGATTGTCCAAATTGACCGTTCTCACATGCAATTAGATACTATATAAGCCTAATATGACTATCCCACGCAGCAACACCCCACCACGAACACCACAACTATGCCAACTTCAAATCGTTAACTCGTTGGCTCGTTTATCCGTTTTGATATTTTCAAAATTAATCACAAACCATAACGATTTGAAAATTATTTCTTCATGAAAAAGTTGCGTATAGTCAATACCATTCCAGCGACGTATCATTTGTTTCGTTTCGACATACGGTTAAAAATAACGATCAAAACACAGTCCGCTGAAAATTAAAATTCAAAAAACAGAACTAGGTATTTCTAAAACTGCTCCTATTTCGTAAAGAATTTCGATAGAATGGTAGACATAACGAAGATGCGCAATTGCAATAGCTATCCGATGATATATCATTTGCATTAATCCGACTAGCGGTTTAAAAATGGCGCCCCTAAAACTGTACGAAAACACAGTTTTCTCGAAAACACTATCTGGTATATTTAAAATTGATTTAAAACTATACTTCATTTGGAAAACCTGCAAAGACGAAAAAGTTACGCAATTTCTGTAGCTATCCAACAGCGTATCATATGCGTCGTTCGGATAAACGGATTTAAAATCACGCTAAAAATACGGTCCGTGGAAATAGGCAAAAAGATGTTCCGTCAGGAAGTTCACATTATCATTGAATGAAGTGCATCAACTTTGCGAGGTAAGTTTAGAAGTGGTTACAGAATAGCTATTTTAGAACCGGTTCCAGAATATCTGACATATATATATCTGACATGCTCAGATGGGGCACCATGCAGCATGGGCACCAGGATGGAAATACGGTATGTAAGGTATAAGTTTTTGGGTATGTGACAACCCGTATACCTCGGGTATGCATATGTTGGGTATATGAGAGGTGTACATATCCTTGGGTATGCCTATTTAAGGTATCTACATATACCTTGGGTATGCATAAGTTTTAGGTATGTAGGCAAATACATATACCTTGGGTATGCATAAGTTTTAGGTATATCCTTGGGTATGCATAAGTTTTAGGTATCTAGGCAAATACATATACCTTGGGTATGTATACCTTACATATATAGGAGTTACATATGACTTTAGGTATGCACATAATGGGGTATACATATCTAATATGTATACATACCTAACTTATTTATATATATACCTGATCTGTGCGCGCGTTGTTGCACATACATACCCGAGAAATATATATCATGTAGATACCTTAAATAGGCATACCCAAGGATATGTACACCTCTCATATACCCAACATATGCATACCCGAGGTATACGGGTTGTCACATACCCAAAAACTTTCCATATATATATATTGCAGAATAAGTATTCTGCATAACTTTCTGAACTTCCTTGACAATAATCGGCGAACCTCTTAGCGGAAAACCTAGGTTTCCCGTTTTGGCGGATGGTTTTTGGCCATAGTTTTCAAACCGTTGATCCAAATGGCGCACGCGATAAAACGTTGGATTTGTATTGTAAATGCGCAACTTTTAATCTTATGGACAGTTTTCAAATTCTGTACGGTTTTAGAACAATTTTGAATATACTAAACACGGATTTCACGATTTTGTCCGTGTTCGTACAGTATTTGGGGCGCCAGTTTTAAACCCCTCGTCGGATGGATGCAAATAATATGCCGTTGGATAGGTATGGAAATTGCGCAACTTTTACTCTTCTGGCAGGTTCCGAAATTATGCACGGTTTGAAAACAATTTCAAATATACTAAACTAGAAGGGTGGGGCGCGCCTTGCCGCGCCCGCCTGTACAATGGCAAAAAAAATTGATGTACATCAGTACATGCCTGAATGTTCTTTACCACGGTAGGAGATAGTAACATCAGCTCTCAAAACAAAATGAATTGGTAAGTAAAATAATCACATAAATGAATGTTTAAATGAGGTGAATTGCTATTGGACGGACCACATTTTCTAACAAAATGAACAACCGTTTATTCCTTCTTTTAGAACCCGGAAGTTGCGCAGGCTGGAACCAATCCATACAATAAATCACCTACTCATACAATGGCCAACATTGGGTACTTCATGAACCAGCTCATTCGCTAATCTGTTGATCTTGATAACTTGGAAAGCTTCAAAATTGCGGAGCATCCTTTTGATCTTCCCTTCCAAGGAGGCTGATGGCTTGATTGCTCATTTTCATTTACCACAGCTAAGCATACGTTCTCTGGGTGTAGAGGAGCAGAGAAGAGGTATGTGCAACATTCGAAGCCTTCAATATACATGCAATTTGCACTCCATTTCTAAGCTTCTTAGTTTAGCGTGATTAAAATTTGTTAGTATACACGCATTAGCTTCTAGAATCACACTGACTAACTACCGCAAAAAATATAAAACACTGACTAACTGGCATCTAACATCACTATGACAATTTAAGGTGTGGCCCACCTTTTTGTTGACGGCAATGCAAAAAACATTTGAAGCATACTTGAATTTTGACATAAGACATACGGACGATGAGAATCATATTCATCGGGTCTATACATACAGACCAACGTCTGACAACTGGGTGAAAACAAATGTTCAGTACTCTATACACAATCTGTGACTAAAATCAGAAGAAATAACAAATGCAGTTCAAAGTTGCATGCCAATCACAACTACATGATTCTTTCTTATCTTTGGGCTCCAGAGAGGAGCATGGGTGGGAGACTACTAGAGAATAACCCCAAAGAATTTTTTTAGTTGTAAGTTGTCGCAACACATAGATAAATAAAAAATGAGCATAAGAGCACATCAACTTAGCATGATTTCACTTCCATGGCTGACGATGTCGGCTTAGCGGGCTTTTGCGCGAGGACCTCACCCAACTATTGCTTCTGTGACTATGAGGGGTAGCAAAAGGGGTGCTCACTTGACTGCAATTTCTTTTCCATGACTGCAAGTTTCTGGCTATCGCGCCTCCTCCAGTCCTCCTGCACCCATCGATCGCCGGATGCTTGCACCCGAGTTTTCCGATAGATGAGTGATGCAGGGATTTGGAGATCTTGAAAATAATGTGTGGGAACCATCTGTGGATTTAGGATCAAGGAGAGAGTTGAGACCGAGAGAACAAACCAGGGATTGGGGATCAAGCAATAGAGGGAATGAGATGGATTCTGTGAGCGGTCAAATAGTGGCATGGTGGTGAGGGCGGAGAGTAGGCATCAGGGAAGAAAAGAGTGATGGATGGAGGCAAGGAGGAGAACCGAGAAGATGTTTTGTGAAGGGGCAAATAATGAGAACATCTCCAACCCACCTAGGCTATTGCAGGGCCATCTTTCTAACGGATGGAACAAAAATATGGAGCATACGGATTTAAGAACATGTAGGAAATAAAAGGAGAACTGAAATATTGATATTGCACCAACTCTTGTAAGCACCATATTGACTGTTGTATGGCTTCCTAGTTTTTCAAGTTGGTATCATGCATCACAAAGCTTCCTTGCACAATATGAATCAAGTCATGTCTCGTAGACACTTTAAGTGAAAAAATAATCTCAAATGTGTGCTAAAACAGTAGGTACAGATCTATATAGAAATCTTTCATTCGTTGGTCTTTTTCAGTGTGGTAAGAATCAAACAACCTGAGTACTTTCAAAGTAAGATAAAACAACTCGATAATGTTTGTTTGATGTTGGAGTAAGGAACCATAAATAAGCACCTAGAAAATATATGACGGGGTGTGAATTCATGTTCATTTTAATTATCTCACTGTTCAGATAAATCACAAAAGGCTAATCCAACCGATTCCACAAAGCTTAGAGCACGATTCATGCTATAGAGGACATATGTATATATTCACTGAAGCCTCGATGAACAGACAGCCATCGAAGCATCTGAAGGATGTCACTGAAACGCAAGATTTGTTATGCGGACAAAAAAATTGAAGATGCAAACTGCTACCATCCAACAAACAAAAGGAAGAGAGCAGAGATTGACCCAGATAATTATCTCGGTACAATATTTGTCTAGAGCAAAACAAATAGATGCCTTGATCAAAATTACCTGTTTTCAGAAATCCACAAATGGAGTAATATTGCCTTATGCACAATATGTATATCACTGAAAAGCCAACGTAAGAATTATATTATCATTTGTTACGTGTAAACATAACAAAATTACAGGCATGTCACATGGCAGTAGATCCAAGACATAAAAATCATACAATTATTTATATTATCAGCTGCAAAAAAAAAACCAAGACATAAAAAATCATACAATTATTTATTACATGTAAACATATAAACAATTTGTAAAAAAATTACATGCATGTCACAGGACAGTAGATCCAACGTAAGAATATATATTATTATTTGTTGATTGTAATCTCAAAAGGTACTATGTTCTCTATTGATATGGACGATGAATAATATGAAAATTGCAGCTAAAAATGGAAAACAAGCTACCCATGATAAACGACCTCTTCCTCCCTCTGAGGCTAATCATGCAAGATTGATGGTCCTTTTTTTAACACCTGAACTTGTGAAGGTACTATCTTTACCAAGTAAGGAGCATGAAGGCAATAGCTTATACTCATTTAACTTCGTAAGCTAAAAGACACAAGAAATGTCAAAAAACAGGGGACTCTCTTCCATGATATGGACGTAAACACACTGAAGCTTATATTTAAGAAAAATCTTGTAAAGTAAGCTACCCAACAGTTAGAATGGTACTCTAGAACAAGCAGTGAAAGCATACACGAACGCTCTTGGAGGCACTGGAGCTCAATCATTTGTCCCCAGAGGCGGCGATAAATAGATAGTGAAATGTTTCCTAGAATTGATTCAGCGCCGGTATCGGAAGATGCAACGGGAGGCGGCAAAATAAGATATGTAGGATATGCCTATGATAGCTCTAAATCATGGCAGCGGAACATATAGGACACGTGTATAGAGAGTTATGGATGTAACATGTCTAACTGACATAAAAACCTCCAGTTAAGTAAATTCAGTTCTAAAGGAATACAAATTAGATATCTTGTTAATCCTTACCACCCATCATGACTTCTTCTCAATCATAACTAACAATGTCAATTCTAACATATATTCATGTGCAGTCCGTCAATGATACCTTAGTCGAAGAGTAATTCCCTGAATTTTGAAGCTGCCATACGTTCGATTTTGAAATCCTACGTGAGATATATAGTAGAGTAGCTAGTCCACCATCAAAGCTACGGCATCAGAATGAACCAACAAGCAAACCCAATAACAAAATTCTAAGCACTTGTCAGCCAATAAGTTTATTGGCAATGCTTTCGCTAAGCACGCAGCTAACAGTTGTACCAAGAATGTAGCTAAAAGATGTGGCAGAGAAATTTAGGAATACTGAATAAAGTGGAAAGGATGATCAAGTAGCATTGGGTCGTTGTTCATGTGTTCCTTGTTCTCATCCCTTGGTGCCAGTGAATGCAATTTTTGTTCATCCTCTTCATACCCTACGATGGATGAACTACGTGCTGTTTTTCTTCATCCCCTGGACGGAACAAAGTTAGAATCATCATCTGGGAAGAAGTACAAAAACAAATGAATGGATGCAGCACAAACAACGCTCTTGTTAATTACCTCCAAATTTGAGTTACCTGATTTCATAAATAAACTAAATCTGCCATGATTTACTTCCCAATCTCGTGAACAATGAAATACAAATATGTTTCCTGGATAGTTCTTCCTACCCGAGAGGGCACAATCGGTGATGGTGCCAAAGCCAGGAAAGCCACGGCGGTCGAGCACGGCCTCCACCTGCGTTGTACGTCCGCCGGCGCGCAGTGGCAGCGTTAGTCTTGACGCCGAACTCCACGCTGCACTCGAGGGAGCAAGACCGCACTAGAGCTGACGCATTCCCCTTGACGGCGCCCGCGAGGATTCCTCCTCCGCTGCTGGCCGTCGTGGAAGGGCGCAGTCGACCGCGTCGGCGGGCCGTGCGGGCCCGCGCAGCCGTCGCACCACGGCAACACTCGGCTCATGTAGTATGCGGCCATCGTCCCTGGGTTCCCGGTGACAACGATGCAGTTGCCGACGGGGCGAGACCATGAGTGCAACAGCCTCGACGACGTGAAGGACGACGGACACATACCTTTGCCGCTGCCTTCGCACGGAGCGTCGACGAGGCCGGGTGTCGGGCGCAGCAGCCGCCACCGCCGGCCGTGGATGCTGTGGATCTGGACCTCCGTTGCCTCACTTGATTTTTCTTTTTTGAGATTGTGGCTTGTTTATTTTGGTAACCGACTTCACACCGACCCAGACCAAAGGAAACGCAACAACTTGGTCAACACAGGCGCAAGACGGCAAGAGTCAAGACGGTGCCACAGCCCACAGGAAACGCGGACCGACATGCGGGACCCAGAACACGGTTTGCAGGTGGACGCTCCAGAGCGCTTCAATTCCAGGGAGTGTAGAGATTGGAGGGATATTGTTTTCGCGGATTTGTCCGTTTTCATACTGTATTTTCGATGTCATTTTCAAACTGTTTGTCGGATTGATGAAGGGGACACACCGTTGGAAAGGTATGGAAAATGCGCAACTTCTCTATCTCTAGCTAATTTTTGAAATTCATTACGGTTTAAGAGTAGTTTAAAAAATAAGCAATTCTGTTTTAAATCCATCAGACAGTTTTTTGGCAATTACTTTCAAAACACTTATCGAAACGTAACAAATGATACGGCGTTGGAAAGATATTCACTAGAGGCAACATTTTTGTAAATAAATGTTTTCGAAATTCAGTACGGTTTTTGACTATTTTTAAAAATACGAAAACTGACAAACAAAATGGCATGTCAATCGATTTAAAATTGACACGGTTATACTACTCGGGTAGGGTGTGGCGGCATGGTATGAGGACGTATCTAGTGAAACCGTGCACCCGTGCACCCAACCCCAAAATCGACCCCCTAAAATGTTTCAAAAAATACGAAAAAAAATTTGGAAATACATTATGCTCATATCTAATATGTCACAAAATTTTGGCTTCAAATAAGTAACAGAACTCAAGAAACAAAAAAAACAAAGTATAGCATGAATAGTGTTCAGATCACTATTCACATATGGCTTTGTCATTTTGTTTCTTGAGTTCTGTTACGAATTTGAAGCCAAAATTTTGTGACATATTAGATATGAGCATAATGTATTTCCAAACTTTTTTTCGTATTTTTTGAAACATTTTAGGGGGTCGATTTTGGGGTTGGGTGCACGGGTGCACGGTTTCACTGGATACGTTCTCGGTATGGGAGAGTCAAATTATACTCATATCCTCTCCAATTGCATGTTGGGGCAGTCGATTTGGACAAGTAGAGATTGTAGTGATGATTTTAACTAGTACGAGTTCCGTCCTAGAAAAACAGAGATATAAACTGCCTCTAATATAGCCGCGAACTTCTCTCTATCTGTATATGAACATCCGAATAAGAAGAGGTGAACTTCCTATTTTTTCACGAGCGAAAGCGAACTTTGCCACGAACATAAGTGAACTTTCTATTTTTTTCACAAGTGAACATCTCGCTGGACCATCTTTTTTCTGAACTTCTCACGATTCACAGTTGAACTTCCTATTCTCGAACCACTTCTAAACTTACTCAAAAAGTTGATCACTCCCCAAAATTACGGAAGTGAACTTCCTTTTTTGTAACTGAATTTCTCGGCATACCATATCATATTTTTCTGAACCTCTCGCGATACGCACGTGAACTTGCTTTTTTTTTTGCAAGTGAACTTTATTTTAGAGAACTATTTTTCTGAACTTCTCATGATACGTAAGTGAACTTCCTATTAATTCGCTAGTCAACTTATTGTCGGCCAGGATGCATCCGCCTGGTGCGTCGTTCCTTCTTCATTGTTGGAGGAGGCGCTGAAGCGATAAGCCAGCCAACGGGTGGACTCTGTGGTGTTGCGCGGTGGACTACCGAGAGGCCCCGTGCTGGACTTCCTGTGGACGGCGCGGTGCAATCCCTCAAAGCCGGGTCGAACTGGATCGAGGCGCCCTTCCTGTCGGTGCAGGAGACAGAGAGGGCGGGCACCACCGGAAGCGCCCAAGGTCGAGCAGGAGGGGACCCGCCGGTGGGGAACTGTTGGGAATATGCCCTAGAGGCAATAATAAAATGGTTTATTGGCATATTCATGTTTATGATAATAGTTTATTATCTATGCTATAATTGTATTAAATGGAAACATAATACACGTGTGGAATATAAACACCAGGAGTCCCTAGTGAGTCTCTACAGGACTAGTTCGTTGATCAAGAGATAGTTAGAGTTTCCTAACTATGGACTTGTTATAGTCACTTGATAACGGAGTCATGTCATTGGGTGAATGACTTGATGGACATGACCCAAATAATAAAGAGCTACAATTAATCGTGTCACAAAAGTTTTGTTGTCAACACTTTTAATATGTCAAGTATAATTTCTTAGACCATGAGATTATATCACTCCCGTTCACCGAAGGAATACTTTGTGGACATCAAACGTTACTTCGTAACTGGGTGATTATAAAGGTGGCTTTCATGTATCTCCGACGGTGGGTTGTTGGGTGATATGAATGAAGAGTGAGATTTGTCCCTCCATGTGACGGAGAAGATATCTCCAGGCCTTCTCGGTAATATAGCATCAAAAGTCTGCAGACATGTGATTAGGATGTAATCACCGGGATCCTATATTATGGACGAGTAAAGAGAACTTGCCGGTAACGAGATTAAACTAGACATGGGGATGTCAACGATTAAATCTCGGGCAAGTAGAATATCGTGAGACAAAGGGAATCATATATGAGATTAATTGAATCTCCGGCATCATGGTTCAATCGAGAAAAGAGTTTCGTTGAGTGTATAGGAATTAATATGGACATCCCGGTCCCGCTATTAATTATTGATATGATCATGTCTATGCATTCCCGAACCCGTAGGGTCATACACTTAACGCTCCGATGAAATTAGGTTTTGCGATGAATTAAATGATGAAACGGACGAATGGTGATTTGGAGTCTCGGATGGGATCCCAGACGTCACGAGGAGTTCCGGAGGAGTCCGGGGAATAAGATTCATATAAGGAAAGTGGTTTCCGGAGGTATCCGGAAAGTTCCGGAAAATTTGTGTAGGGTACCGGAAGGTTCCGGAATGTTCTAGAAGGTTCTAGAAGTGGGACCCACATATTTGTATGGGGCCCACATGTACAAAGGGGGTGCAGCCACCACATGGGTGTGCCGCACCACCTAGGCCCACATGGGCCAATTCGGCTAAGGCAAAGGGAAGGAGTCCTACTCCTAGTTGGACTAGGAGTTAGGCCCTTTTTCCTTTAGGAAAGGCCCAAGCCCGAGCCCACTTGGGACTCGACTTGGGGGCCAAGGCAAAGGGGGCCGGCCGGCTCCTACCCTAACCCTAGCCGGCCACCTATTTAAGGGGAGGAGGGGAGGGGTGTGGCACACCCATAGGCTGCCGCCCCAAGCATCCCAAGCCGCACCACCTCCTCCACCTTAAACCCTAGCCGCGCCACCCCTCTCCCAGAGGGCTGCCGCCATCACCTCTCCCTCCATAGCCGCCGCTCCTCCTCTCCCTCTCCTCTTGCTTGCCTTGGTGAAGCCCTGCTCGTGGAGATCGTCATCATCATCACAAAACCGTCATGTTACTGAGATCATCAAGGCCACGTCTACCTCGCTTGCGGGATCAAGGTGTGGATGTCTTCATCGAGCTGTACGTGTGGATACCGCGGAGGTGCTGCTTGTTGCAGCGCTTCATCGGATTGGATCTCGAGGATAATACATCTCCTCGCGACTAGACTAGTCTAGTTGCGGGGATCGACTAGCCAACCCCTGCACCGACAAAACGCGTTTGTTCGACCTTAAAGGGTAAGAGATTGGATCTCACCTTCGCTATCTTCATCTAGTAGATCTAGATCCTTGGGGTTTATTCCGTTTGTTGCGTAGGAATTTTTTTGTTTTCTATGCTGCGACCCCTTCAGTGGTATCAGAGCCTAGATCTATTCGTAGATGTTGGTGCGATTATGTCGCAATAGTGGAACATGGGGTTCCCCTGATGCGGTCAAAGTGGGTCCATCGCACATGGGCCCACCAAGGAGGCACTCAAGGCCAAGGCTCAAGACTGGCAGATGGGCCCCCCCATCTGCCCCACGGCATCCCGACGTGTGTGCGACATCGACAACCAAGGCCAAGGACTCGAGGACCCTCCGGGGCCCCCCTCGACCCGGAAGCAGGCACGGAGGACCCGGGGACCCGACGCCCGGCAGGAGGCTAGGCTCATTCCCGGGAACCAACCTCCAGTGCGCGAAGAGGATAAGCTTACCAGCTCTGGCCGGAGGCTCCTAGAAGACTTGGGCGCCAAGAAGATGGAGGCGCCAAAGGGGGACAGAGGCAGAAAAGTTGTCATCCTCTGTCCGCCCTCTCTGGAAAAGGTGGGCGGCCTCACCTGCCCCCTCTGAGAAGAATACTTGGACGAGAGGAGGCCACGTCGCCTCCTAAAGAGAACTCGGAGGGGTTTTCCGGCCAAAACCCCTCCGGCCCCAAGGGTGTGTAACGCCCCGACCCCGGAATTATACAAAGAGGCTATGTGTTCGGCACAACCATCAAGGTATAAAACAAAGATCGAGACTTGTGGAACAAACCGGCACATTGCATGACTCTACGACACAAGATATAAAGCAACTCATATAAAGAGAAGAATACAATATTACACAGCAAAAGGATCACAGATCCAACAAGTCAACAAGCGGAAGCGGGTAGTGTTGTCTAACAACAAGAAGCAAATATATGGCCTAAGAGGCCTACAAATAACATTATCCCAGCCAGCTTGTTCCACGGTCCCAAGCTGCCACCTGGGAACCCCAGACTAGTAGTCGACGTCAACGAAGAACCCACCTAGCTGCTCGGTGTCGTCTTCCTCTGAAATACAAAATCATAGAGGCAGCAAAGAGAGACTGAGTACGATGTACTCGCAAGTTTAGTAGGGCGATATAGGCCCAATGACTGACGGAGGCTCTAAAGCTTTATATGTATTTCTTTTGCATAAAGCTAAGTTTCATAAACAGAAATATAATTGACACATGGCATTCGTCTACTCAGAGTATTTTTATAAAGGGGTAAGAGAGTATCATTATCACCTTTCGGTTCTCGGCGAACCTACTCACAACCATCACCACTCATCTCACACAAAGGCACTCCCTCGACTCACCCTCGAGGAAATGAACCTTTATCACAAGTTTGTTATGCAACCTCTAGCTGCCATATCAATTAGGTTAATATTCTCTATGATCTTATCGTCCATTCCCAAGTCGTCCATAACCGCGGACACGGCTTTTCGAAAAGATTAACCCTGCAGGAGTGTACTATGTGAAAGTCGCCAGGTTCCCGAGGGACCTCCCAGCTTCTTATCCATTGGTACCGTCCGGCTCACCTAATTGACCCTCTTCCGGGGAAGGCCGGCGAGCAGGCGCGGTTAAACCTTTACCTCACGTGAGAATATCCAAGAGTCATCTGTGGCCACAGGACAAGTTTACCCAGCCTCAGCCCCTGCCCCATCGCCACATCCTAACACCACCATCCTCATCATTCCTTTTTCCGCTCACACACACGGCAAATGGAAATAGCAAACTAGAGGACCCTTGGATACACCCGCACAAGTTATTTGGTCAGTAAGGCGCCCATACACCCACCAATGGCAGCACGCTCGTCTTGGTTCAAGAGGTAAAGAACTCGCACCTAGGGGCTAGAGTGAGGCAAAACACCATCCCCGATGGCAACTCACCCAAGCCGCCTTAGCATTTTAATTAAGCATCACATTTATCCACCATGCCCGAATCATCCATCAACATCAACAAGTATGGAATTCAATAACGGACATAACTAGTATCTCAACTAAGCATTGCTAAGCATAGCTAAGCATATGAATACAACAATTCTATCTTTATCTCGGGCCAACACTTCAACCCTAGGTTTCATAGGGAGGGATACATGTGATTGGCTCGGGGAAGAACATGCATTCATAGGATATTCTAATATTTACCAAAAGAGACATTGGAACCGCATGCAATATTATGGTGGATAAAATAAGTTTATGAAAACATAGGATGCTAGAATGCCAAGAAGGTTAGGTTATCTCTTGCCTTGCTACCCGGGCGTGAAGTACTGATCGTCGGGGTAAGTAGAGAGACCCTCGACTCCGGAATCTATCAATACCCAAAAGAAAAACAAAGCACACATAAATCACAAGGACTCAAGGTGCAATTCTCAATCACATGATGACATGTCAAATTGATGCAAGGATAATATTATATAAATTAAAGGCACAATTAAATGGGGAGCCAAATAATTAGGGAAAATTATTTGGAAGCAACCCCACATTTAGCTTAGTGACCACGTTCTTCATAGATTAATGAACTATTAGTGAAATAGCTCAAAATGCATGAACATGACATGAAAAGGTTAAGGTTTAACATTCCAATCACTTCGGTAATTTATTTGTAATTTTCGGAGCACCGATGCTTAACTAGCAATTTTAAAAGGTTATTTGGACCTATATCTTATATCCAATTCAAGATTAATGTCAACGTCCAAAGTGCTGTCATGAGGTGTTACTAGCATGTTTAGATAGCATTTGAAACACTGATCAAATTGGTATACCATTTGCAAGATTTAACGAAAAGAAGTCAAATTGCAAAGTTCACACAGTTCACAGCTGGTTCGGAATTTATCCGGATTGGTCCGGAATATTCCGGATGGTCCGGAATAATCCGGGCTCATTCCGAGCCAAATCCGAGGTGACCTCCAAAACCTTTTGTTAGTGTTTCGGAATCTGTCCGGAAAGGTCCGGAATTTTCCGGTCGACCCGGAATCGAACCGGAATAATCCGGACGATTCCGGACGGCTCGAATCTGGGCAGAAAGACGACGGCGGCGGCGACTACGCACGGCGAGCAAGGAAAGAAAAGGGGAGAGGGACGCGGGAGAAAAACCAAAAGGACGCGGGGCTCACCCTGGACACGTATGGGTGCTCGACCGCAGTGGAGGTGGACGGAGTAGTCAAAATCGGGCTCCGGCGGCGGCGACCGTGGTGAGGAGGGCGAGGACGATTTCATCAACTCCGGGGCTCCCCGCTTTGATTCCTAGCATGGGAAGGAGCAGCACGGCGAGGAGCAGCTAGTGGCGGCGTCGGTGCGAGCTGAGGCGGCCGGAGTCGACGGCGGCGCGCTAAATGCGAGCGGCGGTGAGAGGAGGAGCTCGGGAGAAAGGGGATCGATCCCGATTTAGGGGAGGAACGAGAGAGGAGAGGAGCAGGTGAGGTCTAGGCGTCGTAGTGTGCGTCTTTGGCCTCAAGGGGGGGGGGGCCACGACGGCATGGCGTGCGAGGGGAGTAGGTGGCGTCGGCGGCATGGCGCCAGTGTCCATTGTCGCCACGTGCTTCATCCGGAATTTTCCGGAGAGGTCCAGAAAATTCCGACTGGTCCGGAATTGAGCCGGAAAAATCCGGGTCATTCCGAATGACCAGAAATTGGCTGAAAGGCTGGATTTTAACTGGGTATTTAAACATTTCAACAAAATATGAAAATATTTATGGAGGCTCATATTATAATAAGGCAGCACCCCATATTTTTATTTAGAAATTTGGGGAAGTTTAACTTGGTTCCAAAAATAGGAATTGAATTTAGCCAATTTAAGTCCTCATAATTATTCTCATTTGACAAAACTTGGAAATTGAGAATTGGGGATAAGAAGCAAATTGGGAACTTCCTTAACAATTTGGAAGTTCAAGAATAAAGTATTGTGCCAACTTGAGCTTTGCATTTGGTTTGGCCATTTTGGCCAATGCATTTAGTTTGGAAAAAGTGAGGAAGGGTTTTGCTTCCTTTGTTTTCATTTCTAGGTGTTGCTTTATTTCCATATTAGCAAATTTTAAATATGTATGCCATGATGCAATGCAACACAAAAGCGAAAATTTGGCCCATATTTTAGGGTGCTAATCTGGGGCTGTTACAATTCTACCCCCCTTACAGGAATCTCGTCCCGAGATTCTAGAGTAGGAAGAGGGAGGAAGGAACATGACAACACATCTTCCTCGTTGCAGAGATTTGGCTAACTAACATGACATGCCACAAAGGCGGAAAGAACAGGAGATAGCTAAAGGCGTTAGACAAAATGACTCTTGCCCAAAAGCATAGGTTATTGAGAGGAAAAGGAACGACTTGACCAAACAAAGGTCGAGCCGAGGATAGGACAACCGATCACCAAGACATCACTTCAAACCATCTGTTGGGTAGACCGTAGAGATTTGGCACCGTGAGGAGAAAGGCATCTTCTGGACTCCACACTTCAGATACACAAGAGATCTCCATAAGATTGAGGATTGGGCCCTAAGGTGACTGGTGAAATGTCCCAACGTCCGTGTGATTGGGCAAACCTTGATTTCACCGAGGTGGGAAGGATATAGCATTGGATCCACAATAAGATAGAGAGGTAAAACCTCATAACGAGATATTGCCACGAGACAGATGGGGTAGGAGGATCTACCGATAGAAATTTAGCAACTCCGTAGTGAGGTTCTCCTTGAGATTCTAGATATCACACACATGCTTCGGAATAGCCTTCATTCGATCCGCAAGTGAAGGTCGTATGCAAAGATAGGGAAGGACCTTGAGGAAAAACTTCTAGAACCAGTTACACATGAATCTCGTGGATAGCGGTTGATTTTGAGAGAGTTAGGAGATTTTAGTCAAAAGACCTTCCGGTGAGGTGCGTGAACCACAACGCCGGACTCGTCGGTTTACTAGTAGGCTTTAGGTCATGCTCTTAATAAACTCCAAGCATCACTTTTGCTTGAGATTCAGGGTTGGGTAGGTGTGCAGATACTTCAGGCTTCAACCGATCTGAAGGGGGAGATTGCGACAGTTAACAGAAGGTAGCGTCACTAATTTCTCAAGACACGGCTACATTGCCAAGCTCCAGAACACGAGGTAGATTGGGAGTTCCATTGGGTCACGGACACGAAGAGGAAATTGATCCAGCATGAACTCCAAACAAGGAGCCAAACTGATTCATGATTGGGAAGCACCGGTAAGATGATAAGGTTTTGCCAAATTCTTCTTATTTAGGAGCGACTTGGTCAGGGCTTGGCGTGCACACATGGCTTAGTCAGAGAACGGGAGGTACCAACCTACCAGCTCAATAATGCACCTATGCATAACCAACTTTGATTTAACCCGAGGAGACAAGGCGAACTTCACTCGGATCCATAGCGACAAAAGTCACTGGTTGCGAGAGAAAACTTGCATTTCAAGGGAAGGATGTGGTCGTGGGAGTTTCGAAAAGAATCTAACTCATTGACCGAAGGTGCACCTAGACGAATGGACTTGGCAACACAGACAACTCAGCCCGATGATATGATTACCAAACTGGCTAAGAGTGCCACCAAAGCCTTTTGGAATTCAAAACAATAACAATCGCTAAGAATATCCGATTACCACAACGAGATCCATCCTCAACATTCTCGAGCCCAAAAAGCTCGGAGGTAGATGGATAAGGAAGGGTAGGAGCATCACTTCCTTAAGTGCGCCATGAGACTAAGCACGACCTCTTGATATAAAAGAGTGTGACACTCCGAAATGGAACGGAACAGAAGCTAGACAAGCTCTTACTCCGCGAATTACAAAACTTTGACCTTTTTCCGAAAATGGAAGAGGTACCGGAGTTTGTTTCTCCTGGCATCCCGAAGTGGAATGCCTTGACGCACCGCAATAATAACATGCATCAGAACACCCCAGTGCACGATACACTTGATTGTCCGCATGCAGATAGAGGACTGATAGCAGATTGGATTAAGGGACGGGCTAACAACAATTTCAAGATATTGCAGAAGCCCCGGGTTAGCACTCTTCCGACAACTAGTGCCGAAAGGGTCTCAGGAAAGGTGTTACCGGAGGGGTCACAATTATTGATGGAAACTCGCTAAGAGCAACCCCGTCGTGTTTCCGATGGTTCCATGACAGAGAGCCTAGCTAAAGCTAGTGACAAAGAAGTGCATTGTCGAGGAAAACCATTACGGCTGCAACCTCGAGCTTGAAGACTAACTTCAATTTCTGCCAACCTGATGTAGGGTTTAACCATTAGCACCAGGGTTCAATGGAAAAGATCTTGGGTTAAAGATCAGCTTCATGCACTGGGACCCACAATAGCATAATGCTCACAAGGGTGACAACCCCCATGAATCATTACACCTGAGCCCTAGCACAATCCGGGACCTTCGGTTCAAGATCTTGGGCTAAAGCAAAGGAATATCTTGACGAACCATCATACTTCTTCTCTTCGGAAATTAGAATTTGCAGACAAGCAAATTTAACCAGTAGCTAAAGGTAGAACCCAACCACGTGATCCTAAAGATTTAGAATTTGTCGACGATCAAAAACAACGTTAAAACAAATAGAGGTAAGATGACACCGAGATCAGAGTGAATTGGATAAGGAGTAAAAAGAATCCTAGGAAGGTTTTCACAACTCATTTTTAGGTTAAAAATAATTTTCACGAACTAGACTCGACATCGACCAATAGAACGGGTTTCCTACAGGCAGTCCTGCTCTGATACCAACTTGTAACGCCCCGACCCCGGAATTATACAAAGAGGCTATGTGTTCGTCACAACCATCAAGGTATAAAACAAAGATCGAGACTTGTGGAACAAACCGGCACATTGCATGACTCTACGACACAAGATATAAAGCAACTCATATAAAGAGAAGAATACAATATTACACAGCAAAAGGATCACAGATCCAACAAGTCAACAAGCGGAAGCGGGTAGTGTTGTCTAACAACAAGAAGCAAATATATGGCCTAAGAGGCCTACAAATAACATTATCCCAGCCAGCTTGTTCCACGGTCCCAAGCTGCCACCTGGGAACCCCAGACTAGTAGTCGACGTCAACAAAGAACCCACCTAGCTGCTCGGTGTCGTCTTCCTCTAAAATACAAAATCATAGAGGCAGCAAAGAGAGACTGAGTACGATGTACTCGCAAGTTTAGTAGGGCGATATAGGCCCAATGACTGACGGAGGCTCTAAAGCTTTATATGTATTTCTTTTGCATAAAGCTAAGTTTCATAAACAGAAATATAATTGACACATGGCATTCGTCTACTCAGAGTATTTTTATAAAGGGGTAAGAGAGTATCATTATCACCTTTCGGTTCTCGGCGAACCTACTCACAACCATCACCACTCATCTCACACAAAGGCACTCCCTCGACTCACCCTCGAGGAAATGAACCTTTATCACAAGTTTGTTATGCAACCTCTAGCTGCCATATCAATTAGGTTAATATTCTCTATGATCTTATTGTCCATTCCCAAGTCGTCCATAACCGCGGACACGGCTTTTCGAAAAGATTAACCCTGCAGGGGTGTACTATGTGAAAGTCGCCAGGTTCCCGAGGGACCTCCCAGCTTCTTATCCATTGGTACCGTCCAGCTCACCTAATTGACCCTCTTCCGGGGAAGGCCGGCGAGCAGGCGCGGTTAAACCTTTACCTCACGTGAGAATATCCAAGAGTCATCTGTGGCCACAGGACAAGTTTACCCAGCCTCAGCCCCTGCCCCATCGCCACATCCTAACACCACCATCCTAATCATTCCTTTTTCCGCTCACACACACGGCAAATGGAAATAGCAAACTAGAGGACCCTTGGATACACCCGCACAAGTTATTTGGTCAGTAAGGCGCCCATACACCCACCAATGGCAGCACGCTCGTCTTGGTTCAAGAGGTAAAGAACTCGCACCTAGGGGCTAGAGTGAGGCAAAACACCATCCCCGATGGCAACTCACCCAAGCCGCCTTAGCATTTTAATTAAGCATCACATTTATCCACCATGCCCGAATCATCCATCAACATCAACAAGTATGGAATTCAATAACGGACATAACTAGTATCTCAACTAAGCATTGCTAAGCATATGAATACAACAATTCTATCTTTATCTCGGGCCAACACTTCAACCCTAGGTTTCATAGGGAGGGATACATGTGATTGCCTCGGGGAAGAACATGCATTCATAGGATATTCTAATATTTACCAAAAGAGACATTGGAACCGCATGCAATATTATGGTGGATAAAATAAGTTTATGAAAACATAGGATGCTAGAATGCCAAGAAGGTTAGGTTATCTCTTGCCTTGCTACCCGGGCGTGAAGTACTGATCGTCGGGGTAAGTAGAGAGACCCTCGACTCCGGAATCTATCAATACCCAAAAGAAAAACAAAGCACACATAAATCACAAGGACTCAAGGTGCAATGCTCAATCACATGATGACATGTCAAATTGATGCAAGGATAATATTATATAAATTAAAGGCACAATTAAATGGGGAGCCAAATAATTAGGGAAAATTATTTGGAAGCAACCCCACATTTAGCTTAGTGACCACGTTCTTCATTGATTAATGAATTATTAGTGAAATAGCTCAAAATGCATGAACATGACATGAAAAGGTTAAGGTTTAACATTCCAATCACTTCGGTAATTTATTTGTAATTTTCGGAGCACCGATGCTTAACTAGCAATTTTAAAAGGTTATTTGCACTTATATCTTATATCCAATTCAAGATTAATGTCAACGTCCAAAGTGTTGTCATGAGGTGTTACTAGCATGTTTAGATAGCATTTGAAACACTGATCAAATTGGTATACCATTTGCAAGATTTAACGAAAAGAAGTCAAATTGCAAAGTTCACATAGTTCACAGCTGGTTCAAAATTTATCCGGATTGGTCCGGAATAATCCGGGCTCATTCCGAGCCAAATCCGAGGTGACCTCCAAAACCTTCTGTTAGTGTTTCGGAATCTGTCCGGAAAGGTCCGGAATTTTCCGGTCGACCCGGAATCGAACCGGAATAATCCGGGCGATTCCAGACGGCTCGAATCTGGGCAGAAAGACGACGGCGGCGGCGACTACGCACGACGAGCAAGGAAAGAAAAGGGGAGAGGGACGCGGGAGAAAAACCAAAAGGACGCGGGGCTCACCCTGGACACGTATGGGTGCTCGACCGCAGTGGAGGTGGACGGAGTAGTCAAAATCGGGCTCCGGCGGCGGCGACCGTGGTGAGGAGGGCGAGGACGATTTCGTCAACTCCGGGGCTCCCCGCTTTGATTCCTAGCACGGGAAGGAGCAGCACGGCGAGGAGCAGCTAGTGGCGGCGTCGGTGCGAGCTGAGGCGGCCGGAGTCGACGGCGGCGCGCTAAATGCGAGCGGCGGTGAGAGGAGGAGCTCGGGAGAAAGGGGATCGATCCCGATTTAGGGGAGGAACGAGAGAGGAGAGGAGCAGGTGAGGTCTGGGCGTCGTAGTGTGCGTCTTTGGCCTCAAGGGGGGGGGCCACGACGGCATGGCGTGCGAGGGGAGCAGGTGGCGTCGGCGGCATGGCGCCAGTGTCCATTGTCGCCACGTGCTTCATCCGGAATTTTCCGGAGAGGTCCGGAAAATTCCGACTGGTCCGGAATTGAGCCGGAAAAATCCGGGTCATTCCGAATGACCAGAAATTGGCAGAAAGGCTGGATTTTAACTGGGTATTTAAACATTTCAACAAAATATGAAAATATTTATGGAGGCTCATATTATAATAAGGCAGCACCCCATATTTTTATTTAGAAATTTGGGGAAGTTTAACTTGGTTCCAAAAATAGGAATTGAATTTAGCCAATTTAAGTCCTCATAATTATTCTCAATTGACAAAACTTGGAAATTGAGAATTGGGGATAAGAAGCAAATTGGGAACTTCCTAAACAATTTGGAAGTTCAAGAATAAAGTATTGTGCCAACTTGAGCTTTGCATTTGGTTTGGCCATTTTGGCCAATGCATTTAGTTTGGAAAAAGTGAGGAAGGGTTTTGCTTCCTTTGTTTTCATTTCTAGGTGTTGCTTTATTTCCATATTAGCAAATTTTAAATATGTATGCCATGATGCAATGCAACACAAAAGCGAAAATTTGGCCCATATTTTAGGGTGCTAATCTGGGGCTGTTACAGAGGTGCACCTGTGGTATCCCCTTAGCCTATAAAAGGAGGACCGAGGCATCCAAAGGAAAGGAGGAACAAGTCCAGAAGAGAAGGAGGCTAGGCTAGGTAGCGCACAAGTCCCAAATTAGCTTAGGCGAGAGGTGATCTCCTCAGGGTCAGGATCTTCTCGTCTTCAACCTCTAGCCAACACCTCCCGGGTTCTCACCCGCGACCACCCTTGTAAAGCTACACCATGATACACCTCTCAATCCAGACATGCAGGAGTAGGGTTGTTAGCCTCCGGGCGGCCCGAACCTGGGTAAACTCCTTGTGTCTCTATGATGCTTGCTAGTACGTAGATCTCGAGCGTTGAGCGAAGCCCCCGGGCGGAAGACGATCTTCGGCCTCCTCTGCACCCCATACCGAACCTAAAAAGGGGGTATCCTTTACTCCCGGTGTCCGTGATCCAAGACACGACATCTGGCGCGCCAGGTAGGGGGCGCAAGTGCTGAGTTCTTCTTCGCCGACTTCGAGTTCTTCATCGGCATCTTCCTCGAGTTCTTCGTCGGCGTCTTCCTCAAGTTCTTCATTAGCTTCGTGTTCTTCGTCGAGATCTGCGTCAAGTTCTTCATCGACCATGACGCAAAAGAAGAGGCCCGACGTCCAGACGTCCAAGGCGGCCTCCCCTGCGCGCTCTCAGGCTACCGGCGAGCGTCGCGCTACTGCGGCAAACCGGGCTTCTCCTCCTCCACCTCCGGAGAAGGACGCTCTGGGCGGGGCAGGCGGCCCAACCCAGGGCAGCGAAGATGGTGGCGTGGAGAAGAGCATGGGCGGCAACACCGGCAAGGACTTCTCTGTCGGAGAAAAGAGCGAGGGTACCCGCGCTGGCAAGGGTCAGCAGGGCACCAAGACCAAGTCCTGCACTCTCCTCTCGGACGACGCGCAGGCCCGTCACGACGGCCTCATCACCGCCAAGACTCTGATCCAGTTTGCACCCAGCACCGAGAACCGCAAGGTCTACCAGGAGTGGCGGACCCGAGTGGAGGAACTCCTCCACTTTGCCGACGACGGTCCCAGGTGTGAGCCCGTTCACGCCCCCACCGTCGACAGCCCCGGAGACAAGGGAGCAGAGGCGCGAGAACCCCGGGACCCTCCCCGGGGAGATCGTCCAGGTGAAGCCGTGCCTCCTCAAGCAAACCCTCCCACAGTGGGTCGGGCTAACCGCAACGGCGGCCCGGCCATCTCCGTTGGTTCATCCTCCACGCGCAACCTGGATCTGCGCAACGACCTCAACAACCATCTCCACAAGGATGCACGTACCCGCATCGAGCGTCATCGAGAGCGTCATCGATGGGAAGATTGGGATGACGACATCGCCGAGGGCTGCCTCGCCCTTTCTCCCGAGTTTCGCCAGGCCACCTGGCCCAAGAAGTTCAATATCGACGTCCTCCGCTACGATGGCACCACCAACCCCCGGGACTTCCTGCAGCTGTACTCGCTGGCTGTAGTGGTTGCCGGGGCCGACGAAGTCATGATGGCCAATTGGTTCCCATTGGCCCTGAAGGGAGACGCTCAGTCATGGCTTCTCAACCTCCCCAAGTGCTCCATCCGATCCTGGCGGGCACTAAAGGAGGCGTTCCTGGGAGCTTTCCAGGGCGGCTACCAGCGCCCGGGAGTTTCCAGCGACCTGCACGACTTCAAGCAGCTTCCGGGTGAAACTCTCCGCAAGTTCATCCAACGCTTTACCCAGAAGATGAACACCATCCCAAGCATCAAGCAGGAGCTGGTGATTCAGTCCTTCCACGCCAACGTTCGACACACCCGGATGCGCGAGAAGTTGAGCACTCATCGCATCGAGACTACCCGCGAGCTATGGGAGCTCGTGGCCCGCGCAGAAGAGGGGGTCAGAGTCCCCGGGGAGGAGGAACCCGAGGACAAGGCCACCCCCGCCAAGAGCAAGAAGCGGGACTCCGGTCTCGGCAAGCGCCTCTTCGTCACCGAACCTCTCCCCAAGAAGGTCAAGCCAGCCTTGACTTCTGAGGGGGATGAAGATCCATGGTGCCATGTCCACCCCGACGGCAATCACCTACTCAAGGACTGCCGTCAAGTGAACGGCCTCGCCGCGCGCACGCAACGTCAAGGAGGCGGGACCGGCCCAGGTGCCTGCTTCAACTGCAGACTCCACGGACACTACTCACGGAACTAGTCCCACAGGTCGCCAAGGCGGCGGCGGCCGGGGATGGGGGCATGGTGGAGGACGCGGAGGCCGCGGAGGAGGGCGCGGTGGTCAAGGCGGACGTGGGCCAAACAACGCAGAGTTCGCCGAAAACGGGGATGCTCCGGCTCCTCAGGGCGGCGGCAACGGACAATTCCAAGAAGTCAACGGCGTCGTCGGGTGCATTCACGGGGGAGCCTCCCAGCCTCCCTCCAACAGTGCCGGTAAGAGACTCGTCCGGGAGCCGAACGCGGTCGCCCCGGCGCCGTCAAAGCCCTTGGACTGGTCTAACCAGATCATCTCCTTCGACCCGGAAGATCACCCTGACAACACCGTCGGGGTAGGGACACTGCCCCTAGTCGTGCCGCCCATCATCCACAACTTCAAGGTCACCAAGATGCTGGTCGACGGAGGCTCCAGCCTCAACCTGCTGAGGGCAAAGGTCCTGGCCACTTTGCAAATCCCTTTCTCCCGCCTGCAAGACACTGGCGTGTTCCACGGCGTGAACGGGGAACATCACACGGCCTTTGGGGAAGATCTCTCTTCCGGTCACGTTTGGTGGCCTCGAGAACTTCCGCACCGAGCAGATCGTCTTCGACATCGCCGACACGCCGCTCCCCTACAACGGCAAACTCGGCCGACCCGCACTGGCCAAGTTCATGGCCATCTCCCATTTCGCCTACAACATGATGAAAATCCCGGCGGCTTGGGGGGTGATCAGGATCAAGGCCGACATCGACGACGCCATCTACTGCGTCCAGAGACTGAACCAGATGGTGGCCGCGACGGCGGACACCCGACAAGACATGCAAGACGCTCGTGCTGATGCTGCTCTCAGGGGCAGAGGGAACCCCGAGGGCTCGGCGCCCGCGGCCTCCAAGAGGACGCCATTCCGCGGCGACCCGCAGATGACCAAGAAGGTGGCGCTCACAAGTGACGGCTCTCGCACCGTCACCATTGTGGCCCACCTCACCGACAAATAGGAAAGCGCGCTCGTCGCCTTCCTTCGGGAAAATTCTGACGTCTTCGCATGGGAAGCGTCAGGTTTGCCCGGTGTACCAAGGGAGGTGATCGAGCACAAGCTGGCGGTAAACACGGACGCCCGCCCCATGAAGCAAGTTCTGCGGAAGAAGAGCAAGGAAAAGTTTGAGTTCATCGTCTCCGAGACCGACAAGCTACCAGAAGCCGGCGTCATCAAGGTGGTGCCTCATCCCACCTGGGTAGCCAACCCAGTGGTGGTGCCAAAGCCAAACTCCTCCAAGCTGCGACTCTGCGTCGACTTCACAGAACTGAACAAGGCCTGCCCCAAGGACCCGTTCCCTCTGCCGCGCATCGATCAGATCGTGGACTCTACAACCGGTTGCGAGTCACTGTGTTTCCTGGATGCCTTCTCCGGGTACCACCAGATCCTGATGGCGGTCGAGGACCAGGAGAAGACGGCCTTCATCACCCCCAGGGGCTGCTACTGCTACACCCGGATGCCTTTCGGCCTTCGGAACGCCGGCGCTACCTTCCAGCGTGCGATGCAAGCATGCCTTGGGACCCAGCTAGGCCGCAATGTCGAAGCCTACATCGACGACATCGTGGTCAAGACAAGGTTCCAGGACTCCCTTGTCCAGGACCTGCACGAGACTTTCGACAACCTCCGCCGGGTCAACTTCAAGCTCAACCCCGACAAGTGCGTGTTCGGGGTCCCGTCCGGCAAGCTGTTGGGTTTCCTGATCTCCCACCGGGGGATCGAGGCGAATCCCGACAAGATCATGGCCATCGAACGAATGGAAGCGCCCCGACGAGTCAAGGACGTGCAGCGCCTCAACGGGTGCATCACGGCACTCGGGCGCTTCATCTCAAGGCTTGGAGAGCGGGCTTTGCCGTTCTTCAAGTTGCTCAAAAAATCGGGCCCCGTGGAGTGGAACCCCGAGGCTGAGGAAGCTCTCCAATCTCTCAAGAGCTACCTCGCCTCGCCACCCGTCCTCGTGGCCCCAAAGGAGAAGGAGCCCCTGCTGCTGTACATCGCGGCCACTAACCAGGTGGTCAGCGCCGTGCTGGTGGCCGAGCACGACGCATCTCCAAAGAAGCCAAGCAAGGGCAAGCGTCCCGGGGACCCGTTCCCGGGGCAGACAAGCAAGAAGGGGCGGCCAGGTGTTCAGGGGTTCGAGGATCCCAGCACCCCGCCCCCTGCCGTCATCATCGAGCCATGCGATGAGGATGAAGAAATACACTCGAAGGCGACGCAGCCGGGGGTTACTCCGACAACACCCCGGAGCGCCAAGGATGTGGGGGACGTCGAACCCGTCAAAGGATCGGCGACCCGCAAGGTGCAGCACCCGGTCTACTTCGTCAGCTCAGTGCTGCGCGACGCCCGGGAGCGGTATCCCATGATGTAGAAGCTGCTGCTAGCGATCCTCATCGCCTCCCGCAAGATGAGGCCGTACTTCGAGGGGCACCCAATCACGGTGGTGTCCAAGTACAACCTGAGGAGTCCTCTGGAGAACCCGCTGGCAACCGGACGCATCTCGGCGTGGGCCATGGAACTCTAGGGTTTCGGGCTCAAGTTCGAGCACACGGACAACATCAAGAGCCAAGCGCTGGCTGACTTCACAGCTGAGTGGACCGAGACGGCGGTCGACAAACCGGAGGAGGAGACGAGCCTTCCCGGGAAGGAGGATACCGACACCTGGACCATGCACTTCGACGGCTCCTACACCAAGGGGCAAGGAGGTTCCGGGGTCGTCCTCAGTTCACCAACTGGTGAATGCCTGAAATACGTCGTCCAAATGCACTACCATGGAAACATCTCCAACACGACGGAGTACGAAGGTCTGCTCGCGGGACTTCGTGCTGCCATCGGCCTCGGCATCAGCAAAATCATCATCAAGGGTGACTCTCAGCTAGTCATCAAGCAAGTCAACAAAGAGTACGCCTGTCCTCAGATGGCGCCGTACGTCGAAGAAGTGTGGAAACTTCAGTGGCGCTTCAGTAGCTTCAGAGCTGCTTACGTGCCGTGGGAGGAAAACACATCTGCAGATGAGCTATCACAACTGGCGTCCAAACGAGAACTGGTACCTCTCGGGATCTACATCGAGGTGCTCAAGCGACCTTCAGTCTCTCCCGAGAGGCTGAAGCCTTCAGTGACAAAGGAGGCTGGCAACCCTTCTACATCGACAACATGGGTAGACAGCCCGGAAGCCCAAGACCTGGCAGTGCCCGCGGCCGAAGAAGCTCTGCTTCCTTCTGGCCAGGAGGTACTGCAGGTGGAACGGACCCACCCGCCCTGGGCCCAGGACATCATCAAGTACATGGTGGAGCACGTCCTCCCGGAGGACGACCACGAAGCAGAGCAAGTGGCCCGCCGGGCAAAGCTCTACGTCCTAATCGACGGCGAGCTCTACCGGCGGCGCGAAAACGGAGTCAAGCTACGGTTCATATCACAAGAACAAGGCCGAGAACTACTGAGGGACATACACGAGGGGATGTGCTCAAGTCATGTGGATTCGAGATCCTTGGTGGGGAAGGTTTTCCGTCAAGGGTTCTACTGGCCAGCGGTACTTCATGACGCGGAGCAGCTAGTCAAGACCAGTGAAGCTTGCCAGTACTACGCCAAGAACACGCACCAGCCAGCGCAAGCATTGCAGCCGATACCAATCTCCTGGCCGTTCGCGGTCTGGGGGCTGGACATCGTCGGCAAGATACCAAAGTCTGTGGGAGGACACGAATACCTGTTCGTGGCAATCGACAAGTTCACAAAGTGGGTGGAAGCAATGCCAGTTCCACGCCAGACGGCTCAGGCCGCCATCAAGTTCATCGAAGGAATCGTCTACCGGTTTGGTGTAGCCAACAGAACCATCACCGACAACGGCACTCAGTTCACAAGCAAAGCCTTCCTCCACTTCTGCGAAGAAATAGGCATCAAGGTGTGTTTCGCCTCGGTGTCCTACCCAAGAAGCAACGGGCAAGTAGAAGGAGCAAATGCAGAAGTTCTCAAGGGATTGAAGACCAAGGCCTTTGACAAGCTGGAGAACAAGGGAAAATACTGGATTAATCACCTGCCAAGCGTGCTGTGGTCACTCAGAACAACACCGAGCAGAGCCACTGGAGAGACACCATTCTTCCTCGTCTATGGAGCTGAGGCTGTCCTGCCATCAAAACTCAAGTACGGATCACCCCGGGTGCTCGCATACGATGAGAACTCACAAGAAGAGCGGAGGATAGATGACATAAACCTGCTGGAAGAGAGAAGGTGCCGGGCCTCCTTACGGTCAACTCGGTACCAACAAGGACTCCGCCGATACCACAGTCGTCATGTTCGCTCGCGGGAGCTGCAACCCGGAGACATGGTACTCCGCAAGAGGCAAAGCATGCAAGGCCTGAACAAAATGTCATCAAAGTGGGAAGGACCCTTCTGGGTGACACATACCCTGAAACCCGGAACGGTGTACCTTGAGGACGAGCAAGGCCGGCCGGAAGGCAACGCCTGGAACATCGAGAATCTTCGGAAATTCTACCCCTGATTACGAACATGAATCGCAAACGTCGGATCCGTTAAAGCACGCCTAGGGGGCTAGTGTTCTGTAATAGGGTGTGAGAATCGTCGCCAGGAGAATAAAAGATAAGTTATTTCAATTTCCGTGAGCCTCAATCCTTCCATGGAAACGTGTTATCCTTAGCAACCCGTAAGCAGGGGGCTGGTATGTGCCGGTGGCAGACGGGTAGAAGCGCCACGAGTGGCCTTGGTGGGCTAGGAACCGCCGCCCGATCATGCCGTGCTGCCGCGGAGAGGGGAATCGGGCACTGCTATGGTGAAACGCACCTCGCCACAGAAATGTACTACCAACTGTGCTTACGGTTTGCTTCGGATAACACGCTAGCATGATAGGAAAGAGGTTCCATTCTTTTCCTACTGAAAGTTTGCTGTGTGTAGCTCCTTCCCGAGGCAGGATTGGGCGGCGGGACACCAAAGGAGTTCGACACCCGGGAAGGACTGGATGGGATGGAGGTGCGACAAGAAAACAGGTAAGTTTTTGCATCAGCATCCTGCATTTAGGCATAACATCTCGCTCGGAGTCAATATACCATCGACCTGCGCATGCTTGATGGTTATGAGAACCTTTGCGGGGGTAGGCGACCACCCCGGTGAATGGTCCGTTTCCCTCTGGCCTAGTACCCGTGGACAGTGGCGAAGGACTCCCGGAAGGTATAGTCCGACTTAGGGGGTACATCTATCGTGCGGAGGTAGAGTGCCTTGGCACCTAAGCGACCTCCTCAGAAAACCAGACGGCGCGTTAGTGCAAAGGAAGATTTGGGAAATGACCCCGGGAGTTGAGTCTAGGGTTGCATACATCCGAATTTACATTCTGAATTACATTCTTGAATTTACATTCGGTTGTGCAACTACTAGACCCTGTGCTACTAAGGCCAGCTTGGAGTTAGCGCTCCTCGCTGCGCGCCCTTGCCTTGTTCACGCCCGATAGGGGACCTCTAAATTCCCGGGGATGCCTGGGAGGAGAGGAAGAACCCGGAAGGATTTTTTCAGGCGTCTCCTGGCTTTCTGGTATGTCCAGGCGCCAGACAGTGGAGCAAGGAGACAACCTCGGCGGCCACCTCGCTCATGGCGTTGTCGTCCGCCTGTGACAGGGGACAAGTTCGGTCAGGATCTAGACCAGGCCCAAGAGGAGCGAGGGGCCGAGAGAAGCACAACACTGACCTGTTCGATGGCATCGAACTCCTCCCAGAGCTAGGATACCTCCGGGATCCCCGCGGTCTTCTCCTTCAAGGCCGCCAGAAGCTGAGCCCTGCGGAGTGCTCGCACCCGAGCCTCCTCCTGGGCTGCGGGACAAGAGATCGTCGCCAAGCGAGAAACGCCCATGGCGAGGGCCAAGCGCGACATCACCTCATCCTCTTCTCCAGCGGCACGGGCCCCAGCTTCCCTGGGAGCCTCCGCCGCGCCCCGGTGCATGGACGCTGCCGTCGACGTCCCTGGGAAGGACATCCCTACCTCCCCCGACATGGCCTCGTGGTTTGAGAAGGGGCGGGGAGGGCGAGAAGCAAGAGGAAGCAAGACTAAGGGTGGCCATGGAACTGGGGGCTAGAGAGCCTTTTATAGGCCCTCTGTTCCCCACTGGCCCCCGTGACGGTTTAGCTGGTGCTGCATTCAAGAGCGAGTTTTGCAGAAAACCGTTCTCGATCGCATCTATTCAGCTCGAAGTCCAAGCGATAACAAGAGTACAAGTTTTTCATCATCCAAAAGTCTACAATGGGTCCTACTTTTTACAAATAAAGGTTGGCTCCTACGCAAGCAAGGAGCATCCCCGCACCACAGAAGGCGCTACTTCCAGAAGTACGTCGACGAGGCCGCCAAGAAGGAGGTCAAGGACATCTTCGGGGGGCGCTGCCGCGGTGCCGCCCCCGCATCTTCAGGGAAGCAGGATCCTCTCAGCCTTGATGCTGAGGGCGTCCTCTTCATATTCATCCTTGTCCTCCTCGCCGTAGCTGCTACTGCGACTGCTGCTGTCGCTCTCCATACAACAGTCCTCGCGTCCCCATCACCACGGAAGATCTTCACGGAGAGCGTCTCATCCCCGTCGTACTCGAACGACAAGTACTGCCCCCGGGTAAGGCGACGGGAGCGCGCGAACGCTTTCCATCCCTTCCCCAGGAGCATGGAGCCGGCGACGGTGTTCTCCACTTCGACCCGGGAGGGGCCGTTGGGACAGCCCTCGACCTGCAACCAGAAGCCGGTGGGCCGGCCCTCGTCCGTGTCCACCGCCGCCACGAAGGAGTTCGGAAGATGAAGCCGGCCACGCATTCGTCTGTCCAGATCCACGACGAACTCAAACGGAGGGAAGCCGGTGTGGGTCGTCCTCCGCGAGGAAGGGCTCGGCGAATCTCCCGCTCCGCGACCTCCACGACCTCGGCTTCCACGACCGCGGCCGCGACCGCGCCTCGCTCGGCCTCGGGGGGCAGCTCTTCCGCGACTACCGGATGCCACTTCTGCCCCCACCGAGGACGAGCGCAAGCGACCAGCTCCTCTCTTCGCCCCCGCCATCGACGCGCTCACCTCTGAGGAAAGGTGGGGTTGAAGAAGGAATGAAGACGAATGAAGATCCTGAGAGGTATCCCTGCCTTTAAGAAGGCTCGGGTGCGCCTTCAGCGGCCGTCGCCTCACTTTCTCCATTACCGAGAATCGAGGAGGCTGGCGCAATTACTCCGCCGGATAACTAACTCCAAGACCCGTGGGACGCGCGCCTCCGTAGCACACGGCTCTGACGGATGTGACAAGACGTTCAAGACCTAACGCCGGGGACCCACTTTGACTCTTTTTGGTCATAGCCCCGGCGGCAGAAGGGCGTGGCCGCCGGGACTATGCCCGGGGGCTACTGTCGCAACAGTGGAACACGGGGTTCCCCTCATGCGGTCAAAGTGGGTCCATCGCACATGGGCCCACCAAGGAGGCACTCAAGGCCAAGGCTCAAGACTGGCAGATGGGCCCCCCATCTGCCCCACGGCGTCCTGACGCGTGCGACATCGACAACCAAGGCCAATGACTCGGGGACCCTCCGGGGCCCCCCTCGACCCGGAAGCAGGCACGGAGGTCCCGGGGACCCGACGCCCGGTAGGAGGCTAGGCTCATTCCCGGGAACCAACCTCCAGTGGGCAAAACATATAAGCTTACCAGCTCTGGCCGGAGGCTCCTAGAAGACTTGGGCGCCAAGAAGATGGAGGCGCCAAAGGGGGACAGAGGCAGAAAAGCTGTCAGCCTCTGTCCGCCCTCTCTGGAAAAGGTGGGCGGCCTCACCTGCCCCCTCTGAGAAGAATATTTGGACGAGAGGAGGCCACGCCGCCTCCTAAAGAGAACCCGGAGGGGTTTTCCCGCCAAAACCCCTCCGGCCCCAAGGGTGCACCTATGGTATCCCCTTAGCCTATAAAAGGAGGACCGAGGCACCCAAAGGAAAGGAGGAACAAGTCTATAAGAGAAGGAGGCTAGGCTAGGTAGCGCACAAGTCCCAAATTAGCTTAGACGAGAGGTGATCTCCTCAGGGTCAGGATCTGCTTGTCTTCAACCTCTAGCCAACACCTCCCGGGTTCTCACCCGCGACCACCCTTGTAAAGCTACACCATGATACACCTCTCAATCCAGACATGCAGGAGTAGGGTTGTTAGCCTTCCGGCGGCCCGAACCTGGGTAAACTCCTTGTGTCTCTATGATGCTTGCTAGTACGTAGATCTCGAGCGTCGAGCGAAGTCCCCGGGCGGAAGACGATCTTCGGCCTCCTCTGCGCCCCATACCGAACCTAAAAAGGGGGTATCCTTTACTCCCGGTGTCCGTGATCCAAGACACGACAGATTAGAACACAAGGAGTTGTGGGCGTTGATATTTTATGTTGCTACCTTCTAGTGTGCACTTTGCATCTTTGCGGTATTGTGAGATTGAAGCGGCCCAGACCAACCTTACTCGTCCACGCACGAGAGACCGGTTCCACGACTGACATGCAACTTGTTTTGCATAAGTGGCTGGCGGGTGTCTGTTTCTCTTGCTTTAGTGAGGGTGCAATTTTCAATGGAAGGCCTTTCAAAAGGATGAGTAAATAAGCAACTATTGTATCACCGTTGTGGTTTTGTGTAGATTAGAACGGTTCTATCTTTTGACCCAAGCCACGTAAAATTGCATAAACAAAGTAGAGGACGTCTAACTTGTTTTTGCAGGCGGTCATGTGATGTGGTATGGCCAATATGTGATTTGTGATAATGTATGCAATGATCATGTTTGTAATGTTTCGCGACTTGCATGTCGACGAGTACGGCAACCGGCAGGAGCCATATGGCTGTCTATTATTTTATGTGACCTGTGTGTCATTAAATCACCATGTAATTGTTTTACTTTATCGCTAAGAGTAGCAATAGTAGTAGTTACAATAGTTGGTGGATAACCATGGTGATGGCGCCACGATGATGGAGATCATGCCGGTGCTTTGGAGATGGAGATCAAAGGCACAAGAAGAAAGGCCATATCATATCACAATTTTTGAATTGCATGTGATGTTAATCCTTTTATGCACCTTATTGCTTGCTTAGATATGATCGTGACGGTAGCATGATAAGGTGATCTCTCACGTCAATATCAAGATAATTAAGTGTTCTCCCCTAGTATGCACCGTTGCGAAAGTTCGTCGTTTCGAAGCATCACGTGATGATCGGGTGTGATAGATTCAACATCCACATACAACGGGTGTAAGCCAGTTTACACATGCATGAAATACTACGGTAGATCTTGACGAGCCTAGCATGTACAAACATGGCCTCAGGAACACGGAACCGAAAGGTTAAACACGAGTCATATGAATGATATGATCAACACTGAGTTGTTCACCATTGAAGCTACATCATCTCACGTGATGATCGGTTGTGGTGTAGTGGATTTGGATCGTGTGTCACTAAACAACCAGAGATATGTTAAGTTTAGTGGGAGTTCATGTAGTAATTTGATTAATATGAACTAGAATTATCATAAACAAATGTCCTAAGAAAATGTCTTTGCAAAAATCCTTGTAGATCATGGGTGACTATGGAAAGATGTTCCTTTCTGAGGAGCTGCGTATGCACTACAAGAAATCCGGTCTATTGCAACGAACAAAATCGTGGAAATAAGTGTCAAATCGTCGCAATAGGTACCTGTTGCATCAAAATCACTTTCGTTGGTCATCGTTGCGAAAAACCGCGTGGTTTTAGGTTTTTTCCGCGGAACAAGTTTCGTGGCAAATAAATTTGCCTTCTGCAACCATTCATGCGGGAAATTGCCACGCGTTTTTTCGTGGCGGCACTCACCTAATGCAACCATTTTTATTTGTGGGTATAGATCTACTGCATCAAGTACCGAACCGTGGCGAGTGACCACTATGTCAACGGGGCGTGTTTCGTGGTGCATGCTCTTTCGTTGGAATAGTCCAGCTTATTTGCGACGTCCAATTTTGCAGCAAAAAGCTATGCCAACAAACCTTATATTCGTGGCAAAAACGATTGGCGACAAAAAGTTCAACCGTGGTAACAAGAATTTGTCTGGTTATCGCTACGGTCATAATTTTTGAAGCGACAAAGTATTGCGACAATGAAAAATGTCCGTGGCGATAATCTATCTCAACACAAATTATTTTGGTGGCGCCAAACAGTAGTCGCAACGTCGAAACTTTTCATGGTGATGCTCTATTCCAACAAATATTATTTTGGTGGTGCCAAATAGTAGTCGCAACGTGAAAACTTTTCGTGGCGATGCTCTATTCCAACAAATATTATTTTGGTGGTGACAAGTAGTAATCGCAACGGCCAAAATATAAGTAGCCATAAACTAGTGCCACAATTTAAACTTTTCGTGGCGATGCTCTATTCCAACAAATATTATTTTGGTGGCGACAAGTAGTAATCGCAACGGCCTAAATGTTAGTAGCGAGAAACTAGTGCGACAATTAAAATTCTTTGTGGCGATTCTCTATTTCAACGATGTAAAATGTTGGTGCCGAAAGTCTATTGCAACAAAACTTTAGTTGGTGGCGCCAAAATAGTTATTACAACGTCGGAACAAAACAACAAGTCGTGGCGACTGATAGTTGACGCAACACTACATTTACCGTGGTAATAGTCTTTTGCCACGTTTAGAAAAAAATAAAGCAAAAAAAATACGGGAAACAAAAAATCCGCGCTTTGAATTAAAATATTCACAGCCGTACGTACAAATCATAATTCTCATACAATTCATAATTCTCATAGCTAATATCGATCAAATGAAACTCAAATATATCGTAGCTATCCTAATGTACGTGATGTACAATCCAGTGCAGCTATTTAATTCCATTTCCATTTGCATTTCCACTAACATTTGTATCCTGAAATCAAGAATAAAAAAAGTTAAGTTCATGTTCCTAGCTAGCACAAATCAGTTGTTTGTTTAAGTTGTGAGTCAACGCAGCAACAACACATGGAGTCACATAAGAAGCATGTGCAGCAAGGCTATAGTGTTGGTGCAGCAAGGCTATATAGTGTGGGTGATGCAAAAAACAGTACCTACTAGTACCAATTTGTACAAGTTTGTGACTTACCATTGCTTTCAACATTCGAGAACCCTGTAGCGTGCTGTGCGGAGGATATATTCTTTTAGAAGGGCTCTGTACAACTGGTGATTTCAGTTTTTGATTAATATTTTCTTTCTGGATTGGCCTCTTAGTCACCTGCAAAACAGAAGTGCATTGTTAGCAATGCAAGTAAACAACTAAATCTTATGAGTTTGCAAGCATATTACTACCATCACCTGCAATGCATGCACCTTTTTTGTTCCATTTGTTTGGAGAACTCTTGAAACTGTGTCTGAAACCGTGTCATCAAGTCCTTCTCAAATTCCTGTCTTGAGGTTCGCTCCATTTCCATCATTGTTTCTCTTTGAGCACGCTCTTCCTTTAACATCTCCTCAAGGTTTTCCCTCTCAGCACGCTCTGAATTAATCCTCTCATCTATGCTTTCACGTTCAGCTTGTAACTTTTTTTCTAATTCAGTGACCTGCTGGCTGAGGACAGAGTTAACTTTTTGCGCCTGTGCAGTAGCACGATCTTGCTCTTCAATCTGGAACTTAATCCTTTGAGAACTAGTTGGTAGTTTGGCCATGTATCCAAACCCACGAGGCTGCGATGACTTGCAGTTCACCATTTCTTTATATGCAGTCTAGAAAATATTGATTCTTTGTTCACTTGTAACTGGACCTTTAGTTTCCTTTTCTATGTTTTCAATGTCTTGACATGCTTTTTCCTAATTACGAGAAAAAAAATCCATTAAATGAAGAACCATCCACGATGAACAACTGTGAATAAGTTTGGAGTAGGTTCTAAGTCAGTATACTGACGTGAACTTTCTTCGACTCTTCGCTACTCCATGTTCCATTCTTGGTGTGTGTAATTTCCCAGAGAGCAATACAGTCTGGCTCTTGTCCAGTTTCCGAATTTCTCTACAAGTAGTGCAACAATGAGATGCTAGAAACATTAAATAAGAGTGAGTATCGAAGCAAATGTATTGAGTAGGCTCTTACATTCTCAAAACTCAGTTGAGAGTACGATTTTGATCCAGCTATGTGTCTTGTCTTCTGTTTCTTATGGTTTCCGAGTTCTTTTGGCTGATTTGCTACACATTCAGTGATAAGAAATAAAACGAGTCAGACAAGCCATTTCATTATAGTTCAAAATTCACAAACTGTGAGCAAAGAGATAACATGAAATTTTTTATCAGTGCCAAAGTACTCAATCAACCATTCCCACTCTTCCGGTTGTAAATCTTCTGGTACATTTGCCAGTCTAGCATCATCTGTTTTGTATGCCTTGTAAGTGGCGCTTAGAGATGCTCTCCAGCCTCTGTATCACTCTTTCGCAATATTTAGAATTTTTTCGGCTATTTCTGGTGTATTTTCCAAATCGTATATGTCCTGTAATGTGTACAACAAATGGAAAGACTTTGGTAGTGCATTATGGACGAAAACGTTAGACAATAGGTGTGAGAAAGGTTGTACACACCAACATATATGCAACTATGAGTTGATGGGTGTCAGGGTGAATGTCCGACCACCTCCTTACTCCAATAATTGGCAACTTTCTTTTCATTATGATGACCACGTCATCCTTGAATGAACGATAGTTCATTCCTACTGCACCACCCAAATTATCAGAGAATGCAACATTTAGCTTTGCAGATCCATTGGCAAAACGCTTCTTAGCTGCTTTAAGACCTTTTACTACACCTCGCCCTATCTTCTTGGGTCTGTCAGCACCTACAGCCCAAAAAATACAGAAAGACTGCATATATTGTGTAGTATATATTGTAAGAAACGAGGACAAAAATGTGAACAAAATAGCCATACCTTCCTGTAGTTTCGGACGGTAGCGGCGAGCATGGGATGGCCATTCAGTAAGGGGACACATGTCTATTTCAGACAGTGGAGTGCTAGATTGTTCTTCAGTTCCTGTATCAGCAATATAGTACCATTTGTACTGATTAAGCAATCCAGGTTTTTCTGCATTATAGCAAATGTTACAGAAAGCTTAATTGTCAAAAAGAAATTACCAGAACTATGTTTTCCATGTTTTTTTTGTAAGCTTGTAAACTTTCGGTCCTTGTCATTGTAACAGATCCTTTCTTTACTGAACATGCATACAATAAAGGGACATAGCATTACCAAATGTGCACATTTCAGAAAACTTATGAACAATTCATCGTGTGTATACCATTCGTCAAGGAGAAATCTGCATCTTCTGTTTCGTTGGAATCTTGGTCCTTAGCTGTTGCATCCCTAACTGCATGTTTGTCCAAATTGTTGATTAGTTAAAGCATGCAAAAAAATGTGATAGGGGAAATATGTATTAAAGTCTGTGTTGAAGCTATTGTGCGTTGGAGATTTCGGATGAAAGGATCACAACCTAAGACATTGTACGCTCTCTTGTTTCTGGTGGATCCAGGTTCATCATCTCGCTGAGACCCTGGTGTTTCAATATCGACGCTGGGCTTCTCCCTAAACACATACAGGTGGAGACTCTTCTCATTATTGGGCAGGGACATCATTTTCCACACTTCAGACTCATGTTCGATGGGAACAAGTACTCCTCTACCCTGGCCATTGTTGACCCTGTAGTACAAGTAATCACGGGCCGGACTGAAGCCAACACATTCAATCATAGTGATCAATTCCAAATAACAGATTTCGGTCCTGTCTAGTTCTGCTTCCATTACTTTTGGTTTTTTTCCTTATCTTCAAAGTGCAGGTTCACTGTCCAAATGTCCTCGCGCGTCTACAGTTAGATGGAAGTAAAAAACGATCACCAAAATAATTAGTCAATTCAAAGTTGTAAATTCAGAAAACAAATGCCAATCTTTAGCATGAACACAAATTTGACACATGGGAGGACATATTTTAGTTATAACCTCGAAATATTTTGATCAAATATTAAAAAAAATCATATTGGGGTACCCAAGTAGTGGTTTCATCAGAGAATAG